>PVKM010003438.1:0-57616 GCA_004027735.1 Carollia perspicillata | reverse complement strand
TCCCTGGGAACCTGTGGGTTAACCTGGGAACTCAAGCTTTTCATGGTATAAAGCTGGGGCAGGCAAACACAGTATATTTATGGGATGTCTTCTGTTCTCTACGTTTTTATGGTCATACTCAAAGATTTGGGTCAAAGTAGAGAGATAATTATGATGATCCTATATAAAATTAAACCTTTCAAGTAATCAGCTGGTCAAATATTCAAGTGGGAAAGCTTTATTGGGAAACAGAATTTAAAGAATATAAATGTTATTACTGAAATAAAAGGTGTGGTGAGAAAGGTGAGGTGAGAATGCATTTGCCATACACTCAAAGACTAAAATCTCCCATCGTCTCTGTAATTTCACTTCAAAATGACTAACATCAGGAACAGTGAAGAAAATAACAGGTTTTCATTATTCTTTAAGAATTGTTTCTAAGGTTTTACTTATGTTGATATAGATAGCTATCCTCTCCTTCCCACATTCCCACTCTGCTTTCTTTATTTCTATGGTTTCTGTTGTTGATACTTCATATTTTTTTAAAACATAAGCAAATAAAATCATTCTGACTCAAACCCATTGTAAACAGATTTTCTAAAGTAAAGGGTTTCCTAAGATATGTTTAGAGAAAACATGTTTTTAACTTTTTAAAGATTCTGGAAAAAACACGTTCACAGCACTGTGTAAATAATTCAGCAAGAAGCGAAGGACAAAATTCTATAGAATAACTAAGGTATGGGGTTGCCTCAAAATTGTTATTTAATTGACTTAAATTAAAACAAAATATCTTGTCCTAAATAAAAACTAATTAATAAACTCATCCTGGTAACCTCCGTATTCATCTTTATGAACAGAACACATTGCCTTACCTATATTTGGTCCAAAATGTGAGATTGAAAATAAAAGAAAAGGAAGGGAAGTGAAGATGGAGTAAGGAAGACAGGAGGGAAGTATGGTGAAATGCTGATTTCCTTTCCTTTTTTTTTTTTTTGGAGTCTAAGATGATCACGTTTGAATGAGTAAATCTGATTTACAAACATTTTCTAAGGATGTCTTTTTCCAAACAGAACAAGAAAAAAATATAATATATAGACCTCATTCACCTAAGTGCTGGCGATGATGTCTTTGTGCTTTTAGTATCTGATGGGAAGCAAGACTAGCTGTGTAGTTACTGGGGACTGGTCGAGTCCTCGGTATAAAAAACATTGTGAGGATGATTAAAACCGGGTGTTCTAGCATCTGCGTGACTCAAAATATTAATTCTATCTAATAACTTTATAATTGACTCTAAGTGCTTCATACTTCTAAAACTAGACCATTTAGAGGCAATTTGATACTACAAATACCACCTGCAAAATACCTGGTTTACCATGAGAAACAGTCTTTTCTGGTTTCACTGTGTCTTTTTCTAAAAATAATGAAAAGAAAATATTTTCAGGTGTTTCACTCTATAAACTAACGTACAGTGAGTTTTCTTTGTGACTTAGGCCAATAATTTGTTAAGCAGAAGATATCAACAACTGTGCCCATGGAGAAAAACTTCCTACATTTTCATGTCATCCTAGTTGACATGAAAACCTTAAAGATTTCTGTTGCATAAAAGCCATATGCCAAGAATTCTTATTTGCATTTAAGTGCCCATGACAGCCAAAGATCAGGCTGTAATAAAGCATCAATCCTGAAATCAGGAGCTTAGGCAATGGTTGGAACAAAGAGCAATAGTCCTGTGGAGTAATGTGAGAATACATATTAATTAAAAATACATAAGGAATTTCTTGCATAAATTCTACATAAGTATTATAGATAATATTCATGTATATACTGCATATATGAGCTTTTTTAGATGAAGCTAAAAAGAAACATTTATAAATCTAAATAATAACATTCAATTGAATCACTGTAAAATGATACTATTTAATAATAAAAAATAAAAGTTTAAAACAATATTATAACTAACTAGAAATTGTAAATGGTATTAGGTTTCTGGTAAACAAAATAAAGGGGAAGAGACATATGCAAAGTATTTATATTTGTTAATACATACTCATCTGCAGGAAATATAGTCAGAAAAATAAGTAAGAAAACAATAGATAGACATCTATGAGCCTTGTTACATTGAAAAATGTATTGTTTATAAGAGCAACTAGATTGAAGCATATAATCAGTTGCTAAGTAATACCTTGTAAGAGTTAAATGGCCAATACTATATATATATAATATATATGTGCACATATATATTATATATATATTTGGATTCTTGAACTTGTTGATATTGAAGAATACTGCTGTGTAATTTTTTATAACACAGACGTTGCTTCTCTAGAGCTGGAGGTTGTTTGTAACTTGCCTCAGGTAAATAGCTACTTGCTACCAGATCTAGGACATAAACCCTAAATAGCAGTGTACACTTGGAAAGGTCACCGTGATTTTAGGTCAATGTTACCTCAGTGCAATGATTGTTAATCTGAGACAGTCTGTTAGTGGGAGCAGCTGTGATTTGAATAAATCAGACATGGACAAAATCTATTAATTTAAAAATATCAGAAAAATAACTTCTGAACTTTTTCTATTGAACTACTTCCACAGATATTAAATATGAGTAACAATTGTCATGTTTCATGTCCCTCATAGTTATATGATGAAAATAAAAATTTTATGCTATTCCTTAACTCATAGCAAGTTTTTAATAGTTACTAATTATATGTAATTATGTATAATAACAATTCCGGTCCTCTTTACTGTTAAACCTCAGTTGTCTATGGTTTTGTGAATTTATGATGCTGGCGTGTTACCAGAAAGAAAGTCACAGATTAAACATTATCCTACCTGGTTGTGAAGAACCCCAAGAAATGCCTCCTAAAAGTTAAAGTCTCTGCAGAAGCTTAATTAAACCATATTTTTGATATTTTTGCTTATGGGATATCCCCATTCTCAGCTAATTTAGCACTATAAATCCAATACATATTGATCAATGGGGTAGGAAAATAATGAGGCTCTGGGAAACTGTGTAAATCTCCACTGATGGGTGGGTGGTGAGCCTCTTTTAGTTCTAAAATGAAGATATCAGCTCTATCAATTTAAGAATAAAAAAAATTGTTACCTGATTTTGTTTCTTTTCTAACTTGTGGCTCTGGGGGTAAAACAAAATGCAGAAATTTTAAAATCTGAAAAATCAAACTACAGCACAAATTTATTTTTGGAAATTATTTTGTTGACCATAATTGAAAAAGCAGAACTGCACTAAAAATCATTCTAGTTGCATGCTAGTTTCTAAATACTGGACTAGTAAACACATAGTACTTAGAATCATGCTATGTACTAAGTTTCTGCTACTGCTAATTGATTTTAACCTGACTTTTCCCTTTTCTCAAGATGGTTGATGTGGAAAATAGTTTCAATGTCAACATAAAATGAAATGATTTGACAACAAGAGTTGGAGAAGTTTCTTTGAAAGAGATGTGATTCGGTACTTAGTGATTTAGAAATTTACAAAAAGAGCGTGATGTCTTGGATTGTGTCCCATCAAAAGATGTGTTGAAGTCCTAACCCCCTCCCTGTAACCCTGATGTGACCTTATCTGGTAATAGGATTGCTGCATATGTAGTCAGTTTAGGTAAGATGAAGTAGTAGTACTGGAGTATGACTCCAATCTCACTAATGTCCTTATTAAAAAAGGGAAAAAACAGAGCAGCTGAAATGTCCATTGGTAGATGAGTGGGTGAAACAACTGTGGGACAATTATACAATGGAATACTACTCAGCTAGAAAAAAGAAGAAATCTTACCCTTTGTGACACCATGGGTGGACCAGAGGAAATAATGCAAAGTTCAATAAGCCAATGAGAGAGAGACAAATACCATCTGATTTCACTCCTATGTAGAATTGAATGAACAAACTGAACTAACAAGCAAAATAGAGGCAAACTCACAGACAGAGCAGGCTGTTGGCTCTGGGAGGAGGTAATGAGTTGGAGAAGTCAAGCAAAAAATAAAAAATGGACATGGACAACAATGTGCTGATTGCAGGGAGGAGGGATGTGGGAGGAGGTGGAAGAGGGTATAAAGGGGATAAACAGTAATGGAAAAAATGTGATAAAATAAAAAATAAAATACATAGCCCTAAAACAGACACACACCGGAAGAAGATGGTTATGTTCTAATGGAGGCCGAGATTGGAGTGATACCTCTACAAGAAAAAAAAACACCAAGAATTTCTGCCAAACAAAAAGCCAGAATAGGTAAGAAAATATTCTTCTCTACAGGCTTCAAAAGAAGTGTGACTCTGCTGACATCTTGATTGTGGACTTCTAGCCTCTAGAAATATGAGAGAATAAGTTTCCATCATTTAAACCTACCCAGTTTGTGATATTTTATTCCAGCCATCCAAGGAAACTAATAATTTTGGTACTTGGAAATGGGGTGAGTTGTGTAATGGGTTAAAGCTGGAAAATTTTTGAGGCACTTGATATTAAAAGCCCAGATTGCCCGAAAAAGATCCTTGACAGAAAATTGACACTAAAGACTATTCTTCTGAGGATTGAGAAAGAGTTGAGGGGAGCTATAGCAGAAGCTTCTGTCTCCCTAGAGATTACATATGTCATCATGAACAAAATAGTGTTAGAAATAAGAATGTTCCATGTACTTCTAAGACCTCAGAAAGAAAGGAGGAACATGTTTTTGGATGGGAGAAAGGGTGATCTTTGTTATGAAGTAGGAGAGAACTTGGCTGAATTATGCTCTTCTGTGGCTTGGAAGGTAGAATTTGTAAGTAAAGAGCCTGGATATTTAGCGGAGGAAGTTTCCAATCAAAGTGTCAAAAAGTCAGCCTAATTTTTCCTTGCTGCTTATAATAAAATATGAAAAGGAAGATAAGCTGAGGAATGAACTGTTAAGTAAAAGGAACCAGCATTCGACGAGTTGCAATATTTTCAATCTATCTAAAAAGAGTGAAGGGAGACAGGGCCAATGGTGTAGCTGGACAAACTTTTGCTAATGTGGGCAAAGAATGAATGTGGGACTTATGGATCCAATTCACCATCTCAGCAGAAGGATCTGAGAAAGACCTGTGGAGGACTTTTCTGTCCAATGGCTTGTCCCCCATTAATTAAACTCAAGCCTGGTCATGTCTGGGAGAATACTATGCAAGCAGAGGAAATGCAACCTGGATAGAAAGGGACAGAGATAGGATGAAATAAAGGAATAGTAACTCTGAGGACGAGAACAACAGATTCAGACCTGGGTTGATAGGACCTCCTCAGGAGCAGAGGGCAGGCCTACCACCTCAGTGGGCCAAGAGAAGACAGTCACACCTTTCCAGGTCCAGAGGACATTGCATTGAGCCAAAAGGATTTTCTCAGGCTTTGAAATCTAATGGAATTTTCCCACTATGTTTTAGATTTACTTGGAAACTGTGACTCATTTTTTTCTTTCCATTTTCTCCCTTTTGGAATAGAAATGTTTATCCTATTTCTGTCCCACTGTATTATTTTGGAAGCAGTAATTTGTTTTCTAGTTTTATAGGTTCACATATGGAGAGGAATTTTCTGCAGGAAGAATCATACACCACATTTTACCCATAACTGATTTACAGAGTGAGATTTGGGACTTTGAGTTGATAAAATTTTGGACTTAGCTTTGATGCTAAAATGATTGAGGCTTGAGGGTTGTGGAATGTACTTTGCACCACATGAGTGACATGAATTGGAGGGTCACAGAGTGGACCTCTATGAACTGAATTTTGTCTCTCCAAAAGGTATGCTAGAGTTCCAACCTCCAGTACCTCAGAATGTGACCTTATATGGAAACAGGGTCATTGTAGACATAATTAATTAAGAATTTATCATATGGCAGTAGGATGGGTGCTCAATTCAATATGACTGGTATCCTTATGAGGAAAGAAGAAAAGGCATGAGATAGAGGCACAAAAAGAGAAGATAGCCATGGGATGACAGAAGCTAGGACTGGAGTGATGCTTTGACCAGCCAATGAACACCAGGGATGGCTGGAGAACACCAGAAGCCAGAGGACGCAAGGACTGATTCTTCCCTACAGGTGTAAAAAACCACATGGCTCTGTTGACACCTTGATTTCCAACTTTTCATTTCCAGAACTACAAGAAGCTCTATTTCTGTGGTTTTAAGCCACCCAGTTTGTGGTATTTTTATTAGTGCAGCCCCACAAAATTAAAACAGCCAAGGAACATGAACCAAAATTTAAACTCTTATGAGAATCTGACTGATTTTTTCTCTTTAAAAAATTCCTGCTGTCTACTAGAGCCCTCAGAAATGTTTATCTTACTCAGAAGCCCCCATAAAAAGAGAAGAGGAAGAGCAGATATATTTTTTTCCTGATGAAATATTTATGTCCTGTAGCTGCAAACGAAAGCAGAAAAATAGTGGTTTTGTAGGACAAAACTCAATTAGTCAATTTTTTTTCTGTACTATATAAATTTCTCAAGACTTTTTTTCTCCTAAGAACAGGTAGTCCAAAATATGCACTATAATTGTTTTATTGCAAAAATTTGTCAAGGATAAAATTTTAGAATGATATGTATACTAGGACACAAATTTGCAAAGACACATTATGCTATTCATCATAAATATGGAAGGTAAGTATAAATCTATACATAAAGTATACATACCTAGCTTCTCTTCTTTTTTTACTTGTGGCTCTGAAAACATATATACACAGTAATAATGAGGATTATATAAAGATATTTATTTCTTGTACTCATGCATACAGGGGTGGGTAAAAGTGGGTTTACAGTGGTTTGTATGGAAAGTAATACAACAATTAATAAATAACATGACAAGAATAAACCCTGTGTTTCCTGCACTCACACTGTAAATCTACTTTTGCCAACCTTATTTCTTTTACACATCATTCAGTTTTTCAATATGCCATGTTAATTTTCATCTTATAATTACAGAAAATTAATATAAACAAACAAATAGAAGTTCTTTATTATCATCACAAGAGTTATTTTGAGAAAAAATAAAATATGAACTAAAATTTCTAACAAGAAGTTAATTCAAGATACTGATTTGCACCTCCAGTGAATAAAGGGTGAAGGAAAGTGCTAGCATAGTGTATTCAGAGAAGAGCACTTAGCACGGTAGCTATGTGGTGCACAGAAAATAAGGGTCTCAGATTTAAGCAAAGTACTTAGCGATGGAATTATAAAATGATTAAAAGTATGCGTTTAAGATTTGTTTTATTAATTAATTCATTCATTCTGGCATGCATATTACATACGTGGAGGCTTAGGCTTGACTTCTTTGCCTAGAAAGAGTTAAAAAAATTTAAGCCTGAGTCATTCAATTCTTATTGAATTGTCATTAAATATGATAGAATATTATAACTTTGAAAATCAAAATCAAACAATATAGACCCTAGCCATTCTTCCTTATTGAAATTTTATAGGATATGTAATTTAATGTTCATGCTAAGTTACTAATTTAAAACTTATTTTAAATAATAAAACAGTTTAATTTCATTGCATCATTAAAAAATAATTTGTTCACAAACTCATGTGTAATGTTAACTTTTTAATCTTATATTGATAAAGCACGTAATTCTTTCAAGGCACTACTTTTACCCTTTCATTACTCAAGATGAAAAACCTAAGACAATTTTTAAATTTCCATTACCATTGTCAAGATGTTATCTGTCCCTGTGTAATACATTAAAAATAATTGCTACTGAATTTGTAATTCCTTACGACTAGGAATACATAATTTGCTTTTTTGGCATGAGCAACCCTAGTGCAGGAGTTGGTAAATTTACTGTGAAAGGTCAGACATTATATATATTTTTGGTTTGGGGCCATGTAATCTCTGTTGCAGTTACTCACTCTGCTATTGCATCCCAGAAACAGTCATAAACAGTACGCAGATGAATAGGAATGACTATGTTCCCATAAAACTTTATTTACAGACACTGGTGATCAGCATATTGGCCAATGTTTGATAACTTTGCTCTATCCATAGTCTGTTTTAATTTTCTTTTTTATTTTAACAAAGATTGTGACAGTAAAAAATAAATAAAGGAGGCTGGAAGTCAGCCTAAAATATTCTCCATGCTCTCCCATCCCTACTCAGTTGTTCACAGACTCCTGGTGATTACACATCCTAAATATATTTTGAGTGTACTACCACCTTTCCAATTGTACTTCATTTCCTCAGTTTCTACCTACATCCTAACCTCAAATACATCATTTTCATTTCCCAGTTTCCTTCTTTACCTGATGCCCTTTCCCCCTATCTTGCAAGCTTTCACCACACGGTGCTCATTTAAGACTCAGCTCAGCTATTGTCTCCCTCTGGCAACCTTTCCTGAGCTCCTTCCAAGGTGGATTATTTGTCTCTAATCTTTACTCTGAGAATCCTATGTAAACCATTATCCCTACACATAATAATTATTTGCAATACTTTGTAATTATTTACTCATGTGTCTTCCCCAAATAATTTGTGAAACTCATTAGGCAGGGACTGTAACTATCATCTTAGTATTTTTAGCACTGTGCCTTGTCTCAAACATAGTCAAGCATTGTCTTTAATGAGCAAGTGGAAACTCTACAGAAATGGAGCATTCCTCTATTCAGTAAAGCACAAACTAAACACACTCCCAGTGACAACTTACCGAAGACCCTGCAAATATATTTGAAAAGGGGTTGCAAAGAGTTGTTTTAGAAGAGTGGCCCTTCTCTGAAACATATCAACATAAATCTTTTATTTCTTTTCTTTACATAACAGGTTTTTCAAAATTGTGCCTTGCTTTGAGATAATTGAAAATAAAATGTGAAAGATTATGTATAGGATTTCTCATTAGTATGGGTTACGGTTATTTCAACCAAGAAAAGGAGAAAATTAAACCATGTTTAGGTGTGACTATTGAGTAGTTTTGGTCTGAAATACTAAATTTATTGAAGACCATTTTCAGTGGAATAACACTATCTGGCACAGCATGTTTAAATTATTAGCATTTACTGAACTGTGTTACCCTAAATACCTCTCCATTACATTCTGATTCTCTAAGTGGGTGTTAGAAAATAAAAGAAGGAAATGATAAGAAATGATGTAAGCGCAGCGAGATCTAACCCTTCTTTTAAGCAGAGAGTAAGGATGGAGTGTTTTTGAGGGGAAAAGCCAAGTAGAATATCAGAACTTCGATGGGCTGTCTACAACGCTAGGCACAGCCCCCAGGTGCCTCTTTTTCTGCCCTGTATGTATTGGTCACACTGATCTCAGTACCTGAGCCTGACACTATTTCGTTCTAAAACCAGAGGTGTGAAAATAGAAGAGATGGGTAGTTAATATTGTTTTTTTTTCCTACTACACCCAAGTAAATAGTCTCATTTGCCTTCCTTAAAGTGTTTCATGTTATTCAGAGCTAAACTTGAACAGCCTATGACAGAAAAGATTCCTCATGTTTGTCCAAAAGAGGTATTTAAAATATTTCCTTCTGGAATTTGATTCAATTATTAAACATCATATCTGTTTGAAGCATCACAAGTGTGAAATATTTCTTCACAGGCTTGTGAAATATTTCCATATAAAATATCATTGTGTTGATCCATAAATTGAAAAAAAAATACTGGAGCTAAGAGCATTGTTTTAAAACCTGGGTGATATACTGAGTGTCATAAATAATATGAAAACATATTTAATCATAGAAGAAAAGAAGAAGAATAAAATAATCTTAAATAATTAATGAAAATGGCATATTTTGGAATAGCAAAGAAGATATAAAGTAAGAAATAACGTTGATGTGGGGAAAACTAGATTTTTGTCAATTTTGTAATATTCTATTGGATTAACTCACAAAGTAGTCTGAAAACAGAAGACTCTAATAGAGTCGACATCTTCACAGGCAAGTGTCTAAAAGCTTCTGTGTTTTTGTTTTAATTTAGAAGAGTGAGACCATAAGCTTCCTTTGTAGCAAGTCTGAAGGCCTTCTCTAGTACATTGTTTTTGCCACCCTGGAAGATCTCAATTCAAATCTCATTACTATAACCTTTCTCAATTAGTTTCTAGATTGAGTAAAATTGAGAAGGAGGATTTTCAGAGAAATCTTTATTAAAGCAGCTAAAAAGACCATTTTTTTTTTTGCCTGAACAAAGAAGAAAACAAACTCTGGGGAAAGGCTGAAAACTAAGAATTATGACTTTTGGAAGAGTCTGAAATATAGTTATTGAAGAAATAAAAAGATGAACTATCTGTATATTGAATAATAATACTTCATTTACACTAATGCATGAGTAGAGTTTAGTAATTTTAAATGAAGTTGTCTTTCTGCTTTCTTTTTCTTAATGAAGAGGACTTCCTTAGAATCCACAAGGCATGTGTCTCTCCTTTCAACCAGCTGAGAAAAATTGTACCTGACATAAATTTATTCAGCAGTTACTAATAATGTACTTGATTGATTAACTGAATCAGCTAAGAAAAATTTCATCACCTAATCTCTGGAAGATAAATTTATTCAGAAAATTTTCAATTTCAAGACTATAGTACTGAAGTCACCATTACAAATAAAAAAAGAATGTTTTAATACATAAATGGTTAATATTCAGAGGTTAGGCATAAAAAAGGTTACATCTTTTTTAACTAAATAAAAATTGCTTTCATTTCCATAAGCTAAATTGCTAACATGGTTCTCTTTCAGATTTTAAAAGACTCTATCACATTTTAGTTCTGGAAAATTATCTCATGTACTTATTAGTATACTTTATGTATAGCACATTCAATATTAATTTGTGCCCCAAACCATGATAAGCATTTTAAATGAAATATTTTAACACAGTTACTCTCATGAGACCAATTTCCCCATTTAATACTTTAAGAAACAGGCTTCCATGTCATTAGACTATATAACTATATTCTTACATTTGTTTATTCAAAAACATTCACTAAGCTCTTACTATACTCCAGGAACTGTTTCAGGCACAGGATACATGAAATAATCCAACAAAAATCCGTGCCCTAAGGAACATGTAGCCCTGCTGTGTCGTTCACATCATTTGGATTTACTATCTAAGTACTACATTAGGTTCTGAACTCCAAATAAGTGTACCACCACACTAACTTTTTTGTTTGTTTGTTTTCCACCAGCACCTTCATCTCTACATTATTCTGAGAATAGAATGGTAATAGAATATTTGAGGTTCTATCTTTTGTAGTAAACTATATCCAGAATCTGTTGGCAAGAGAAAGGTACACTTTATTTAAGGTTACCTTAAGGTCAAAGAGGAAAATTTGTGACATTATTAAGTCTTCCACTCACTGCCTTACAAATAAAATTGAGTTGTGAATGATGTCATTGATATATTGAAAAAAGTCAGGTCCTCCTATTTGTGAACTGGGGATCCATTGGATCTTTATTTCAGCATCTTTGCCTGTAACGTGGATAAAATGTTGGGACTTAAATACAAAATCATTATGAGATCAAATTATAGTCTGTATATATATATATGTGAGTAAATCCTCTTAGTTAACAGATAAATTACTCCACCAATGTAATTTTTTTATTGTCCAGGCTTTGGACTAGTAGGTACTCAATAAATGTCCTTGAACTGACATAGTAGTGATCATTAATTTTTCCTTGATATATTATGTTTTTGTGGTAATAAACCCTCTTCGAATATTATAATGGCACATACCTGGTGGCTACTGAATAAACATTAATGTACCTTAGAAACAATGGTTACCTTGTTGTCTACGGGGATACTTATGAAGTATATAACACCATTGCCACATTCTAGCAATTACTCAGTGCTCCATGTCAGCATAACTTAATATATTTTTTTACCTGAAAAATAATGGGCAGCTTCTCCCCTAAGAATTTGCAGTAGTTTTCTAGCAATTTTTGTTGTTATAGGAAAAAATAAAATGAAAATTTGAGACAGCAATGTCCAAGTATAAATTTATTATACATGTGAGCATATCTTCATTGTTCTAATTGCAACACAAGTAAACATTGTTTCAAGTCTGTCCCAGTTAGATTTTCTAGAATATTTGTCACTAATTTTAAGAAACAATTGTTTTTGCTTTACTGTGTCCTCAGATCTTTTAAATAAGTGTAATACATCATTTATCAGTGTGTTCAACTGAACACACCACTATTATAACTATTATAACTATTATAACTATCACTATTATATATTATATATGTACATATATAATAAATATTATATATAGTATATATCATTGTTGAACAACTTTAAGAAACATTGGGTGAAATAAACTCAAGCTATTCTTTTTACTGTTAAACCTCCCAAATGTATGCATATATATTATGAACTGCAAGAGCTTTTCTTAACTTATGTAACCTCAAAACTCTTTTATGTACCAATAATACAACTAGTCTTCTATGCAAAACACTTTGCAAAATACAAGTCAAAGAAATAGCTTACTAATACTGTAAACATCCCTCCCTTTTACAGTAAGAAAGAAAATCTCTATTAACAGTACTTCTATTGAATTATACTAATAGTTGAACTGTATAAAATTACACCGTTGTTAAAGGAAGGATTTAGTTCAAGGTTTTAGGGTTGACAGAGTTACATGAACCACTGGGGAAACAGCGCCCAAGGAAACTGATGCAACAAATAAGGAGTTCTTTACTAGAAAGGAAATGGTTTGACCTTGGTGGTAGTTAAACAAACTGAAACCATTTGAGGTGCTATAAACATAAATCCGTCATCACTCATGTCTTTAAAATGGAATTAGCCTAGGTTTTTAGCATTTTCCATGCATTATTGTCCTTTATAGATAGTGTAACACTGTAGACTTATAAAGACAATTACTGTTACATCCCTATTTGACAGATCAGAAATCATGTGACCTACAGTTTCTCTGATGCCACATCTGCCTCTGTTTTAACTCTGCCATGCTGTTTTCCTAACTAAACAGTTGCACTCTCATTTCCCTTTCAAAGATTTAAAATAATAGTCTGCAATGTATACAAAGTATGTAAGGTATATTTTCCATGCCCCGACTTCCAACTAAATACCTCAAACTATAGTAAAAATAATAAAGCTAGATCCCTTTTATTTCCACTAAACTGCTAAGATCATCAATAACTTTATATTATACATTCCAATGAATACTTTTCAGTCTTTATCTCATAAATTTCTGCTAAATTTGACACTTTAACAACTTGATATTCTTTCCTTCCTGGTTTCTCTAACTTCAGGAAATACCCCCTTTCCCCATCCTTTATGTTTCTGTCTATTATTTGTTTTTTTCTCCTTGCTTTTTAACTCCTTCAGGGTCTCCTTTTCCTCTATCCACTCTTTAAATGTTAGCATTCTTCTGGGTTTGCTTCCTCAGTTCTTGGCCTTCATCTTTGTCACATGTTCCTTGGAAGATATATCAGTAACTCTCATCCTTTAAGGCAGCACATCTTTGCTGGGGACTTCCAAATCTGTTACTGTTTTCTCACCGGGTGCCTGATAAACACACCCAAATGTGTATCCTACAGGTACTCCTAATTCCAAATGTGTCTCCCCCACCCCACCCCAATTAGATGACAAACCCTTGGAGGGCAGGAACTTGACTATATTCACCAATATGTTTTTGTACTGAACATATTGCCTAGCATATAATAATTGCTTAACACAAGCTTGTATAAGCATATCAAAAATTTACATGCTAGATACAGCTTTCTTTTTCTAAATGGAACTTTTGTTTTTGAAATTCCAATCACAGTCTATGACACTACTGTCTACATTCTTACTCTGCCAAGACAGAATCCTGGGAGTTACATGAATTTTTCTTATCCTCCCCCCCAAATTATGACAATTTTACTTCCTAAATACTTCTTTAATGGCTCTTTTTCTTTTCTTTTTATTAATGTGCTATAAAGATTTTCTAGTAATGCCAGAGTTTTGGTGCAATATTCTCAATTCCTCAGAAAAGTAATTTCCTGAAGCTATTGGCAATCTTTTTATTTTCAATTTCTGTGATTAGTCCAAATGAACTATTTGTAATTCTAATTTAACCTCTTACCTCATTTTGCTCAAAAACTTAATTGTTTCTGATTTCCATTAATAGCAGGACATAGCCCTTATTTCGGAAATCATGGTTTTCTGTTGCTGTTGCCTTCTAGTCTCACCTACTGCAATCTCCCATTCATACTTTATGCTGCCCTGAAGGTGAAATCCTTGTGGCTCCCAGGGCTCCTCACTGTTTCCTGCCTCCAGCTGTGGCATGTGCTTCTCTCTGCCTAGAACACCCTGTTCGGACTTTCTTCACCTGCCTATTTACCCTTCTCTAAGCCCGCCCCTGTGTTTTCTGCCTTTGGATTTTTTCCCTGAACCAAAGGCCTGTAGCAATGTAACTTTCCTCTATGTTTGCAAAGTTATGTCTGCACAACTTTTCTTGTTTGTTTGATTTTAATTACTTATTCCATTTTTGTTGATATTACTGCTTTATTTAATGATTTCTGCCTTCACACAATATATTTCTTGAGAGTTAAAATTTGCCAGCGTTACATCCCTAAAATCCAATGAAATTCTTAATACATGATAGGAATTCAATAAATACTTATTAAACTAAATTTAGCCATTGATTCCATTGTAATTTGAGATTTAATTATTTTTATAACTTATAGAAGTCTTGCATAGTGCATATTTTCTGGTTAATTTAAAGAGATATATAAAGTATTTAAGTACTTTATACTTAAAGCATGTATGTAAAAGAGACAGAGGCAGAGACACAAAGCATACCCCGACACCCTCCTATCTGTCTACTCTGTTAAAAGATCCAGTTAATATCCCCTGGCTGGTGTAGCTCAGTGGATTGAGCACGGGCCTGTGAAGCAAGGGGTCGCTGGTTCGATTCCCAGTCAGGGCACATGCCTGGGTTGCAGGCCATGTCCCCAGTAGGGGACACATGAGAGGCAACCACACATTGATGTTTCTCTCCCACTCTTTCTCCTTCCCATCCCCTCTCTCTAAATAAATAAAATATTTAAAAAAGATCCAGTTAATAAAGTTTATATATATATATTTCTCTTGCAGAATCCCTATGGTAATTTTAAAATAGATATCACAATGTATTTACTCTCTATAATGACAGACAGAAATTGAATAAAGTAACAAATTAGAAGTTTCTTAAATAATATAAGCCACAGTTGTTCTTGTTGTTGTTGTTTTGGTTAAGTCATTCACCCTTTATATCAACAGCTTGGAAAGTTGATAAAATATAAAGATATTTTACCCATGACACATATGTTCTTCTAGCAAAATGTGTGTTTATTTCTTCCTTTTAAGCTTGAATGAATGCATAGGGAAGCCCAGGGCTCATTTGCCTGTGCTGTCAGAAGAAAACAATGGTTCCTTCCTCGGCAATTGTTGGGATGAACAAAGTCCAGAAATCACACATCCGGTGAGATAGTGGATGGACAATGCAAACCAGTGCTCGGTGAGTGTGAGGACCACTCTGCTAGTTAGAAAGCAATCATTCAAAAATGTATGTCTACCTTAAACTAGCCAAGATGGTGAGAGAGAGGCTTGATGTTATTCTTTCCTGAAGATAAGGGCAGCAGTAGACGTCTATGGATTTTATAGTAATACTTCTCAAATTTTAATGTCTATACTATTAACTTGGTGATCTTGCTAAATCTGAATTTAAATTCATCAGTTCTTTATGAGACCTAAAGTTCTACACTTAGGTTGTTTTGTGGACCACACTTGGAATAGCAAGGGTATAGATGATAACATTTTATTTTTTTCTGTTTTTATAGCTCTTTAAAACACTTTCAAGTACATTATGTAACATGATTCTCACAATGAGCTTGTTATATTAGCATGAAAAGTATTAGTAGTCATTCTACTGTATAGATAAAGTCTCTGAACTTCAGTAATGTGTTGTAAATCACTCCATATTTATTATTCTAGAGTTCTTCTCTCTATAGCAGACTTCTTCCATTTATCTTTTATATTACAAAACTGCCTCTGTGTGTGCTGTACCTCAAAACCAAGACACATGTCAAAAATAAGTTAAAAAATTACTAGCCAGTGTTTTCCTTTTCATACAAATAATTTTGTTGACCTGTTGTGGCCATGGCGGCTTTTGAGTGATATTCTGTCCCAGAAATTAGAGAGGACTACCCAGCTCATGGCAAATATAATATAGGAATTGTACACAAGCTTAGAAGAAACTCATTCAACAAACAGAGATACCACCGATATGTTAGAGGAAAAGAGTCCAAATAGGCCAAGGCTGGAGAACTTGTGGTGTGTGTTTATGGCTAAAGAACAGCACTTGAGCAAGTCAACTGCCAGGATTGGAGGCAAGGTAAACAGGTAAGATGCTTTAGTTGTGGACTTAAAGTAAAAGGAAAATAATCGAGAAACACTGAGTAGAAGACGAAATGCATAGAACTGATGATCTTTTAAAAATATCTCTGTGGGGAGGAGCAGTGGCAGAGGATTGGACAACCGGGAGTTGGCTGAGGAAGCATGTCGGGGGCAGTGAACTAGCACCACTTTCTGGAGACAGACACATAGGAAAGATAGCTGGTGTGGGCTTGTGGAGGAGCTTGAAGAGGGAACGGAAACAAGGCGGTCAATTAGGTCACGAGTTGTCTGTTTTTTCAGGCAGGAAAAAATGAAAACTAGAACTGAGGCCTTACTAGGAGATAAAAATAAAAAAGGAGAGAGCAGACTTGGGAGATGCAAACTTGGCACCTACTTGGACCCTGAACTGTGAGGGAGGGAAAACTGTGAATGACTCAGAAGTTGAAGTCAACATAACTGAAGGGTGAGTCTTGACTTCTGTTTTTTGAGATAAGGCACAAAAGAAAAAGGCAATGGAAGAGATGTTGAGTTCAATTCTAAACAAAAGGAGGTGTGAGCAGAATAACCATGTGAAGATGTCGATTAGGCAGCTAGACAGGTAGGTATAGAACTCTGAAGAGTTTGTTTATAAACGTTAATTACAAAATGAAAACATAAATTATTGCTTATTATTTATTATACCTATTTGTATTTGTATTATAATACTACTTATAATTAACATCCATTACTTCCTGAAAAGAACACTTAGCTATTCTCCAATTACCTAATGAAATTCATGTTCTATTTGTTATCATTTTCATTGCAGGCAGGGCAAAAAAAAAAAAGAATTCAGTGGCTAATAATATCATCTATGAAAAATAAATAATTATTGTAATGTTCCTCCAGTATTTAAAAATGTAGTCATCTTTTGTTTTTGTTTTATTTTTAACAGTGTAGATTTGAATTATTTCTTTTTGCCAAAAAAGTCTTATTTTTAAAAAATTTTGAGAAATAAGAGATGGTGAATGTGGTCAAATATTGCCTAAGGGTCAACATAATGTGGACAAAAAAAAGCATCCCTGGACTCCGAAAGCAAACATGTTAGTGGTCATCTTTGCAGAAAAGAATTTAGGAGAAAAGATCTCTTGCAGAAGCCTCCTATTGTACACCGAGCTCTAATTTAATCTATCCTTTCATTATGCTCTCAAAGCTCAGGGGAAATTTTTCTTCCTCATAATTAAGCTAATTCCCTCTGTCTGCAGTGTGTATCCCAACACGTCCCGTATTGGGGGCAGTTCTCTCCTCATTAATACGCCCCTCTGGGTCTCCTGCCCCTCCTCTCTCTGGAGAAAATGCACTCCATCACACACCCAAAAAGAACCAACGTCTCCCATTTGTTCCACCAGCTGGGAGATACTTATCTTGTCCCCTTAAACAACAAACTCCTGAAAAAAAAAATAGTTTCTGCTCTGCCTATGCTTATTATGAATAAATTCTCTGTTAAGTTCTGTAAACTGTTTTCTACCTCCACCATTCTACTGAAAATGCTCTCCAAAAGGTCACAGAGAGACAGGCTTTTGTCAGATATAATGGCTTTTTCTCTGCCACCATGTCCCTTGACCTTTCTGAGACATTGTTACTGCTGACTTCTCTTGTTTTTCTTGAAAGTGTTTCACTTTGGGATGCTGATACACTATATTTCCTCATCTTCCAGGTGACGCACTTTCCTTCTCTTCACCAGTTCTGTGTCCTTTCCAAGAAGCTGCCCTTCATTCCCGTCTCTCCCCCCTCCGTGTTCCTTTTTCTAAAAACAAACAAACAAACAAACAAACAAAAAAACCCTCCTTTTTTCATGGCTTCTACTCAAAACCTCTAAACTTATGGATACAGAACCTGGTTTGAGGATTCAAAGCAAATCTTCCCAATTCCCAAGTGTCTCTAGAATACTTCTGTGGGGATGTCCCGTGAGCATCCACACCACCTGTCTTTCCCTCGCAATTTCTGTATTTGATCACTTTCTCCATTCTCTCATACTTAAGACCTGGGAGTTGTGTATAGTTAATGTCGCCCAGTGTCTATTCTTTTCCTGTGAAACAGCATGAAAATTACTAACACAGTGATAGCACCATACAGAGAGTATGATTATGTTTTTAAAGCATATATATTTATATAACTGAAAGAACATATAACAAGATGATATTAGCATTTTAAATGGTTGCAAATTTCTGTGATTTTTAAAAACTTAATTCCCGATAATTCCACATTGAATATATTATTCACAACTGTAAGAATTTTGAATGTAAACAAAATTCACTTCCTCACTGCTTCCTCTCTGTACTGTGTTTTTCCAACATTTATTTTATACTATTGAGATTACAATAAAAGACTCCTGGTTTAAATCCCTGATTCGATATTATTTCTATAGGATTTCAGCTGTATATTATTATAAGTCTTACAATACCACTTCTTCCCATTCTTTTCCTAAGAATCCAAACTTTGTCACTTCGGCCTCCCATAATTCCCCTTCCCTGGATCTTCAGAACGACCTTCACGTGGCCACACACCACAGCTGAAGTCTTGCTGTCTACTCTTCCTTATGTGGCCCTAGAATCTGGTCTGGTCCCTGGTCCTCTCCTCACAACCCCCTGCCAACCTAACACTCATTCCTGCCTCTGGGTTAAACTCCTAAGGCAGAGCTACCATTTATTGAACCGAAACAAATGGCAAGCGGCAACTCTGTTTCTTACAACAATCCTGGTAGGCGAGTATGAGGCTCTTCATTCAATAGATGAGGAAACCGAAGCTCAGAAACATTAAGTAATTTAAGGAAAGGCACATTCCTAGCATATGACAAAGAGAGTCAAATTCTCGCCTTTCTAGTATAACGCCAGTGCTGCTTGCATCATCCTTCATAATCTTCTCCCTTACTCAGGTGCTCTTACATGTTTCTAAAATCCCAGTTAAATCCATCATCCCCTCCAAATTCTCACTGACTGCCACAGACTACAGGAATGGCTCTATTCTCTGGACTCCTAATGTAACAAATTGTCTTGTATCCATCTTTCAGTACTTCACCTCTATGCTCTTGATTATACTCTCTTGGAATTGAAACAATCTCCTACAACTTGATCGTAAATTTTGTAACACCAAGCACAGTTCTGGACATATGGCAGTGATATTAGCGTAATATATGCTTTCAATAAATTGTTGATTGATTATATTTTCTAATCAAATGTTCCACCACTGAGGACTTTTTTTGGAAATTGAAAATAATTATAACATAAAATATGCATAAATATTTAATGTAAACTAATTATAGGAAATTTATAGTGCATAGTATACCACTTTTCCCATTATATACCAGCAGTAAAATAAAGCCTAAAACACAACATACTTATAATAAGCAGTAACAATGCACCTTTTATCTGATTAGCAAGCTTTCAATCTCACCAGGAAGAGTGCTAAAAATAGAGTAATTTTTTGATGTAGTTTTTCCATTTCTGCAGATATGTCTAAAGCTCAATTATAAGTTTTGATGTAAGGATTTGATGTAAAGATTTGACATAAAATGATATGTCATTTTATCTCTACTATGAATTTTTCTTACAGTTTAAAATTGCTAGTTTACCCACTTTTCTTCCAGAAAATGAAGGGTTTCAGATTATATAAAATCACTTACAATGATCATTTATTCATTAAAAATAAAAACATACAAGCCATTCCCTTTTATATTTTGGCAGTATAGTTAAGAGAAGGCATGGTAATAACTCAGGTTAATGTTTAACATATACATAGAAAGGTGAAATAGGAATTACTTAATGTAGATTAAAATTTGTGAAAATAAGTATATGCAAATATTTAAGACCAATGTTATAAATGCCTACATGTATGCAGTATTACTTTTACTCTATGTGAGACAGAGATATGGCTTCCTTTTACATAAATATAGACATAAATGTTTGAAAAAGGTATAAAATATTTGGAATAGGCTTGAACCTAGAGAGATTGTAATTAATTGGAATTCTCTCAATATTTTTGTCTTCCTTTTCTTCATTGTCCTCTTCTTATGAAGTTTCTTCTTCTAACTTTTAACACCTGTCTTAAGAGTACACAGCTAATCTCTCAACTTCTTCCCTCACAAAGCCTGCTGTTATAAAGTCTTTTTAGAAAAGCACCCCAGTTTTCAAGTTAATGAACTGTAAGGCAAGAGATTACCTTTCGAAAAACTCTGCATACTTAATTAATGGGAAACAAAATGGTTGTATCTTTCAGATTAAACCATATAAAACCACTGTTTTTGAGGCAAAAATAGTTAAATATAGGAGATTTCATAAAGTTCAATCACAAGGATAAGTTTTAGGCATTTGTCATAACCTGGCTAGAGACTCTGAAATTCGTACTGTCCTCTTAGCAATTTATAAAAAGCATGCAACTGTCCATCAGATAAATAAGGAGTAGTATATGCAAACAGTTCCAGTGCTTTGATGAACTTGCCAAAATCTGCCAGAAAACACAGGATCTATTTTATTTTAGCCCAAATATCAATTTATTACTGATTACACTTAAAATATATGGGGAGGGTACACCAGTATTTTCTAATGTTTTGGGCATCTCAAGTCTTCATCCAGCCCTAATTGTAAAACCAGGCTTATTTATAACTTTGTATGGCTTACAAAGTGTTCTTACCTGCTTTGGATGTCTTTTCATCTTTTTTACTTTCAGGTTCTGGTGTAAAACATAACATATATCCACACATACAAACAAGCAAACAAGGAAAAAAATAAGCAGTCAATAAAAATAGTACTATGTAGTTTAACAGGCAGATTTGATAGATTTTTCTCATACGTTCTCTATTTCAATTACAGTTACAGTTTTATCAATATACAATGGAACATGTATTATTGGTAAATTATAAAGTAACTTAAGCAAAAGAACTTTGATTTTAAATCCAGTTTCCGAAAATAGTTTAATACTAATCAAATAACTTGGCATCTGATCTTTAATGATTTTTAATGGTCTTTAATAAAATATTTAAGTAAAATTAGGAAATTAATAAAAACTGAATTTTCTATTTTCAACTACTTACGCTCAATTCATGGAGCTCCACCTGGTGGTTAATTTAATCATTTCCAACTGTATAATGTTTCTATTAATACTTGTTACTATTAATTTTATAAAAAATTAAATTGGCTTAAATTCAGTATAATATAAACAATTAATAGAATGAAGTGTTTTTATATTTAATTGTTCTGAGACAATGGTTCTTATTTAGAAATTCTGCATTTTAATTTACATCAGTGTAAGATAAATATGTAATTCTATAATTTACATAACAGATACTCATGATACCATCCAACCAATGTGATAGGTGACTATATTTACATGTTTCCTAGTCCTTCCTCTTATTTAGCAACTTTCCTAAGCTTTGTAGTTTTCATTTGACATAAAGAACTATATTTTGATTAACAAAGGGTTCTGGTACATTGCAGTTTTTCTTCCCTTCGAATAGCAGAAAAACTGATCTCATGGTGGGATACTTACTGGGTATAGCGTGTGCGTCAAGAATAGTGCACATGAAAAGCACATTACACCTACCCACCAGACATTTGACATTTCTGCACATTATCTTCTTATTTTTTATATTTATTTGTTGCCACTATCTATACAACTATCAGATGCAACTCTCCGGAGTAGCTAAGTGAATTAACTAGTTTGTAGCTGGTTATTTTAAAGCTGAAGCTAGAGTCCCAATCTACTGAGCTCAGTACTTTTTCTTTAACATTTGTACACACATAAACACTCCCCACCCACACACATTTTCCATGGGTCTGTTTTCCTCTTTCTCTCTCACCTTTCATTCCCATTGGACCAACAACCAAAACCAATTACACTTTATAAACGCCTATAGCTATAGTTCTCAAATGCCTCTAGTTTGTAATGCAAGCATTTAATTCATGACTCAGTGCGTTATGCCTAAATCCTGAATCTGCAGCCCTTCCTTGGCAAGATTCCCCTTAGGACGTTCATGCTCCCAAAGAAAGTTTGCTGAAAGGACAGAGTGGACAATGCAAGCACAAAATGAGCCGAAGGGCATTATTCTCTATTTGCAGTACATAATAAATGCATACATTTTTCCTGCCTCATCCGTATTCATTTCATTTTCATGATCCTTTGTCTCTTGTACATGCTAAATACAACGTATCTCAGATCTGATAGTGTCACTCACCCTTATCTGCTCTTTCTTCTATGAATCACTATATGTGCCTCATTATTCTTTCTTTCCCTAAAGGATCAATGTGAAGAGTACACATTGAAATAAGTAAGAAATAAATGAAGGAGGCTGAACGTAGTATAGATTGCCCAAAAATAGTCAGGCAGAGAAGATCCTGTGATGTTATTTAAAGATGGCAGGATAGCTGGCTGGATATATTTCCGGTAATGAGCCAGTTGATGTTAAGCCATTCAAAGTGTTCAGAAAGCTCTGCAAAAGTCACTTGCCCAGGTACATAAGCAGACATTCTTTGGGTTCCCTTTACCAAGGCAGAGTCACTCTTTAACTAGACTCTTTCTTATTTGTTTCCACATGCATCAGCATTCATTTTCTTTAACTTGAAGTGAGAATAATCAATTAAATGAATAAAGGGGGAGAGGTTTAAGTGAGGAGAATTCTATATCTGGTTCAAAGATGTAAAAATAATACATGACCTCATATGAAAGATAATACATTTAAATTATTTAAGCGAACAGGAAACAGAAAAAGGTTTATTAGGATATTTTAAAAAATTCCCTGCAAGAAGAGAAGCATATTAGAACATCTACGTAAGGTGTCCTGGAGCGACAAGTACAGTGAACATGCAGAGTGACTGTGACTTATTCCCTTCCTCTGTTCTGCCCTTTTCAGTGAGGACTTAAACGGAAAGGGTGTTACAAAAGTGATGGAGGGATTTGTATTAACCATTGTCCATAGGTTCCATAGACATATAGTTGTGCATATACTACCATTGTACATTCTTTTTGGAGAAAAATAAAAATTCACAATGCTTGGATACATTAATTTTCTAAAGTTAATGGTTACAGAGAAAATTCTGGTAGTCAATTACTTTTCTTACCAACACACACCCCTTTTTAATTGATCAGCTTTGCATTTTTGTGTGATGGGCACAGCTAAAAAAAGTTTTAGTCTGTAGGTTGCTGCTTAGAGTAAAAGTGCTATTATTACTGGTACAATTTTTTACTTAAACTATTTTTAAGGAAATGAGTAACCATGGATTTGTAAAGGCACATACTAACATTTTATACTTTAGAATACTAAACTTTTTAATCAACAAATTATCTGTAACTTTCCTTCGTTCCTACTAAATATAATAAAAATATTATTTAAAAAACCTCTGGGTACTATCAGTTTGTTCTTTATTTCCAAGTCTCTGGTTCTATTTTGTTCATTTGTTTGTTTTGTTGAATATGTTTCACTTTTAGGTAAGATCATATGGTATTTGTCTTTCACCACCCAGCTTATTTCACTTAGCGTAAGGCTCTCCAGTTCCATCCATGCTATTCTGAAGGGTAGGAGCTCCTTCTTTCTTTCTTTCTGCTGTGTAGTATTCCATTGTGTAAATGTACCACAGTTTTTTGATCCACTCATTTACTAATGCGGGGGGGCATTTAGGCTGTTCCCAGCACTTGGTTATTGTAAATTATGCTGTTAATGAACATTCAGGTGCATAGGTTCTTTTGAATTGGTGATTCAGGATTCTTAGGGTATAATCCCACCAGCAGAATTGCTGTATCAAAAGGCAGTTTCATTTTTAGTTTTCTGAGGAAATTCTATGCTGTGTAAATTCCTGGTGTGTAAATAGTATCTCATTGTGGTTTTAATTTTCATCTCTCTAATGACTAGTGATGTTGAGCATTTTTTCATGTATTTGTGGCCCTCTGTATGTCCTCCTTGGAGAAGTATCTGTTTGGTCTTTTGCCCATTTTCTTAATTGGATTGTTTGTCTTCCTGGAGTGGAGTCATGTGAGTTCTTTATGTTTTGGAGATCACACTCTTGTCTGAGGTATTATTGGCAAATATGTTTTCCCATATGGTTGATTCTCTTCCCATGTTGTTGATGTTTTCTTTAGCCATGCACAAGGTTTTTAATTTGATGTAGTCCCATTTGCTTACTTTTCCCCTTCTCTTGACCTAAGGGATGTATTGATAAAAATACTGTTGAGTGGGATATCTGAAATTTTCCTGCCTATATTTTCCACTAGGACTTTAATGATGTCACAACTTATAACCAAGTCTTTATCCATCTTGAGTTTGAGTTTATTATGGTATATGGTGTAAGTTGGTGATCTAGTTTCATTTTTTGCATGTTCTTGTCCAGATCCCCCAAAACCATTTATTGAAGATGCTATTTTTTACTCCACTTTATGTTCCTGCCCCCTTTGTCAAGTAGTAAGTGACCCTATTGACATGGGTTTATTTCCAGGCTCTCTATTCTGTTCCATTGATCTATATGACTGTTCTAATGCTAGTACCAGGCTGTTTTGATTTTAGTGGTTTTGTAATATAGTTTGATATCAGATATTGTGATCCTTCCTACTTTGTTCTCAAAATTGCTGGGGCTATTCGAGATCATTTATGGTTCCATATACCTTTTTGAAATATTTGTTCTCTATCTGTGAAATATGTAATTGGTATTTTGATAAGGATTACATTGAATCTGTTGATTGCTTCAGGTAATATTGACCTTTTAATGATGTTAATTCTTCCAGTGCATGAATATGGTATATGCTTCCATTTATCTGTGTTTTCCTTAATTTATTTCTTCAGTGTTGTTTAGTTTTATGTGTACAGCTTCTTTACCTCCTTGGTTAGTTTTTTCCTAAATATTTTATTTTTCTTGTTGCTATGGTAAATGGGATTTTTTCCCCTAATTTCTATTTTTGGTATTTCATTATTGGCGTACAAAAATGCCTTTGATTTCTGAATGTTGACTTTGTATCCCACCATTTTGCCAAAATTATTTATTAGGTTGAGTAGTTTTTGATGGAGTCTATAGGGTTTTCTATGTACACTATCATGTCATCTGCAAAAAGCGACAGCTTTACTTCCTCCTTCCTCAATTTGGATGCCTTTTATTTCTTTTTACGTTTGTCTGATTGCTGTAGCTAGAACTTCCAATACTATGTTCAATAAAAGTTTTGAAAGTGGACACCCTCTTCTTCTGTCAAGGCACATTAGTAAGAGAGATCATTGTTACTTTAGAGAGTAAAATAAAAAGACTAGTTAAATGTTTTCATGTAGTTATTTGAAGCCTCAATTTCTAAAAGACATAATTGAACAACATTTAGACTAATAGTTCTGGTTATTGCATCTAACTGATGTTTTATGGAAATATTTGCCTACTCATACTTGTCATTAAAAATTAGGAAGAAATGGCATATTAATGTAAAAATTCAGTATTAGTGAAATAGAATGTAACTTTTAAAATACATTCTTCCCCAAATGCTCCCTTTCCCACCATCGTTATCTATGACCATGAACTGGCTAATGCTAGACTGATGATCTGATGTGCAAAGACAGAAAGATAAAAGAAGACAGAGAAGAATCTTAGGTTGATATTTTTCAAAGATCAAACACTCAAATGAACACTAAGAATTTTTAATGGAAAGGAATTGTTTCTCATTTATATATGTAGTCCATATGCATCTCTCCTGGGGGAAAATTTTTAACTTAATGTGGATATTTATAATATTCTTATCAGTTCCTCATTTTTAATATTTAGATTGGCAAAGGTATCATAACATCGTTGTATGATTAAATTGTTTAATGACATCGATTTCAATCTACATTGCTATGTAAACATCCATTCCAATCAACAGTTAGATACTATTAAGGAAATTTAGAGTTTTTTTCAAAATAAATTAATGTTTAGTCTTCACCATTAATTAATTCTTTGAAAAATACAGTAACATTTCGCTGCTTATTAGACACTTAACATAGCATGTAATAATCTTTTGTAAGGCCAAATATCCTAATTTTCCCATTATTCCAGGGTAATATAAAATTGTTTATAGCACCAAAATAACTACTATCATCAGTGATTGTAAAGGTGAAGTTTTAGATATGATAATACATTTCCAAAGTAAAACAAATGTTTTAGTATGTTTGGAGTCTATATTGCTTTAAAAAAATTCAAGTTCATATGTGGACTGAGAAAGAAATCATGTTGTGTTCTTGTGTTTCATGACAATTTTGTTCAATTGAAAATTAACAGCAAAGTTAGGAAAACATGACTTATGGGTGTGTTTCTTACACGTTGCTACGGGAGCTAACGGGGACTCCCCATGCATCCTTTCTTCCTCTGACTGATTCCCTGTCAGCTTTCTCTCTCTACAGTTCTCCCGTATCTCACACAACTCCACCTCATGTTTATGCAAGTTCACCACAAATCTTTTTAATAAATAAAATAATGCCACTAAGTTGGAATTTTTACTACTAAGCACCTGTACATTGGTTTTGGGAAAAGTCATTAAGATGTTACTACTGGTTTGACCCTTGGACTCCACCAGGAGTTCAAGTGGAAGCCCCCTATTTTCTCCCCTGTGCCTGGAATGGATGCTTGCCTGCCGTCCCCAGTTAGAAGCTGCCCGAGGACACAGCTTGAGATAATAATGTGCTGATGAGACTGTCTGCACTGGGTACATGACTAAAGCCTATGAAATTCGTTTTTACATGACTAAGCCTAGTTAAGGCCTATATATAAACTTAATGTTCTAGCAGGCTGGTGGCGAAATCTACTGTTTTGTGGCCATCAAGAGAAGCCTTTTAAATAATTCCTCTTGCTTATTAAACCTGCCACCTACTAAGCTGGAGTGGCCTGCCTTCTTCAGCCTCCCAGTTTCCTCCAGTTACAGAGGGCCAGTTTCATATTTCACACAGGAAGCTCCCTGCTGGGTTTGCAAAGCAACAACTGGTCACTATTTCATGAAGATATTCAAGGTAAATGTAGAAACAGGTTCTATTTCTAACATTCATATGGCAGATATATTTTATGGTTTCAGTGGTTCACAAATATGTTAATTTTGACAAAAAGACAATTCTGAAAATGATATGCCCCTAGAATATATTGAGATTAATTAGAAATTAAACATATCACATTGAACTAAACATAGTTACTTATGTTTTCGGGGATATACTTGATGTACGGTATATCAGAATCCTCGTCACTCCAAGACTAGTACAATGGGGAGACAGGAGATGCCACAAGACACACAAGCAAGAGCCCAGTGCTTGATTTAGACAGAATTCTAATGTTGCCTCTGCTGGAAAGTGCAATCACTTCGAAAATTTTCTTTACTCTTCATTTTGTTTACTTATAAGATGAGGGTAATGGACAACAGTTTATCTCTAAGTTTCTCCTAGCCAAAAAATTTGTCTAGGATTTTACTGTATTTAACCTTAAAGTATGGCAAGGTATCACAGAAATTGTATGTATTACTTTTTATCTTGAATCTTTGGTTTCCATGGTTATTCCTAATAAGATTCACATAGGGATTATAAAATGTGGATTTCCCACTACAGACTGATAAAATCAGATTAACATGGATTTTTAAAGCTTTTTAATTATTTCTGACTAGTTGCTCTTTCCTTTGTTGTGTCATAGTACAGTTTAGAATTTTATCATTGGAAATAAGCCTTTTTTTTCTTTGCTCAAAGACATCTGAGGGCTTACGAAAGGCATAGCTTGAGAGCATTAAAAAGAAATGATGTTGTATTCTGTTGTAACTGATTATTCCACAGGCAGACCAATGTGCTTTCACATTTCATGTACCACATTACCTTTCTCCTTCAGGGACACTGGCAACGTCACTTCTTTCTCTTTAATAGGCTCTGGAAAGAAACATTGAGCATTTATTTTCAGCCAAGATAAAAAAGTTGAGAACACATATGCAAGGGAATCTGTGATCTATCAGTAAAGTGAATGTGTGGAAATTATGTTTTCTCTCAAAAATAATTTTAATCATACAGAGACAAAGATACAACAATATAGAGAATAATAAGCCATTCTCTGATTATTTTTATTTAGCATAAATGTAAACTGTTTAAAGAGTTACAATGCATTTGTTCATCTAAGAGGATAGGCATTTGGATGGATAAGACCTTATTTTATCTGTAATTTTTAAAAACCCATGGATAGAGGGAAGTGGGGGTGAGGGCAGGAGAAGGCAGGCAAAGGGGGGGAAATGGGGACAGCTGTAATAGTGTCAACAATAAAAATAAAGTTAAAAAATCCCCATGGCTTCAGCATCCAAAATTTCCCTCAACTGTTATAATCAGTAGTAACTTATTTGTATCAGGCTGTGGGTTTTTCAAATAAATAACAACCAAATGGAAAACCCTCCATATATCCTGTAAATGTGGTATTTTACTCATCAGACTTGTTGATAAACTTCAAGAATAAGACTAAAATAAAATATGAGAGACAATTTCTTCAGTGAACTACCAACATCTTTAAAATGTAGTCCTTGATTAAAGTAAATCAAGTAAAACTTTATTTATTCTACCAGGTTTAAATACAAAGTGATTCTGATCATATCATGGGTTTGAGACATGTATGCAGGCAATATCTTGAACAACATTATATGTTATCAACAAACTATATAAAAACAAAAACCCATTTCCCGCCTCCTCTACAACATTAAATCTCACTACACATTTTGCTGACAAAAGTGACTTTTAATACAGTGTGAAAGGAAGAAAGAAAGAAATCTACACTTTTAGCTCTTTTTTCCCATTCCCACCTTATGGTTTGGGTGGGAATTCAGAGAATATGATCTCAGCACTTCTTTGGATATAACATTCAAACAATCACTTAGAATTAATGGAGTCCAGGTGGCTTTGGAGAGTGTGAAGAATGAATTTAGGGATGCTACTGAAAAAGCTATGTCCCTCAAAGCAAGATTTTCTAGGTAGATAAGCTATACCCTTAAATATCCATATGCTTGTAGAATTTTTAAAAATGGTTTTGGTGGAAGAGAAATGTTTTCGTTTGTATTTATTGTGCAAATTACAGATAAGGCTGATTTCTTTTTCTATACTTTAGCATGAAAAGATGAAATCAAGAGCCATGGGTTGAATAAACACATCTTGAAAAGCTTCATTAACTTTTTTTTCAAGCCAAATGGGGGTCATTTACTGCTTTTGCTTTTCCCAGCTCAGCCAAAAGAATTAATGTGCTGGGAAATGAGAAGTGGTGGTGGGGCAGATGCCCAGCGTGGTGGGAGAGCACACCTCCTGGAATTTCAGGGCTCAGTATGAAGCATGTTTATTTAAATGGGTGAGTGTATGCATGTATTGGTGTGAGAGGAGCAGAGTCATAAGATACAAAGCTGAGCAAGAGGAACCCAGGAAATGGATTTGACTTCCTGGAGAAAGAAGGAAGGGGCAAGAGAATAGCTGTACTCTTACAGGGTATTCAAAGATCACACCCATCACCTTAAATTTGGAAAAAGTTGTCAGAAAATAGAAGTGGTTTTAATTTCCAGGTTTGCTCATGGGAAAATGGCTTCTGTATCCAGGCTGGGTAATCTGCGTTGCCTCTCCTGTAGCTCATGTTTTTCTCAGTTTCCTTTTTGACTTCAAGGGATTTGGACGGTGTAGGATGTCCACAGACTGATCTGATCAGTTTCTAATGACCCATGCGAGTGAGTGAGATACCAAATCTGACAAAAACTGTGGAGAGAAAGTTACATGGAAATTCTGGACTTCTGTATCTGAAAGTCCTGATGCTTGCATTATTGGTTTAGGTCAATTTAAATCACTTTTTCAACTTATCTGTCTTGTTTTTTAGGAGCTAAGTTTTGGAAACACATTTTTCGTGTGTATTGTTCTTACAAATGTAACAGTTTCTTTGCATTTGTCTAGAAGCCTATGGGAAGGCTTATGAATCTTGATTATGATTAGAGTCTGGAGCATATTTAATGGACTGTGATATAAATTGGAACTCTCACGTAATCTGGGCAAGGAGGTTGGGATGGAGAAAATGTTTACAAAGAAATAAAAAGACCATTCCAGGTTTTACTTTCCCCTGTGCTGCCCCAGAGACACAGGCAGTAATAAACTGGGGTGAGTGTCCATGAGGAAATATAGATCCCTGGGGACCATTTTCAAAGTCCTCAGACGACTTCCCTTCCTTAGCCCTTGCTTTTGTTTGATTGGTAGGAATGGTCAAGACAAAGCATTAGGAAGACCAAGAAATTGGGGGATCATGAGGTCCATGGTCCTGAGCAACAGAATATTAAAGAAGGCAGGCATTGCTGAACACCCACTTATTATTAGAGCTAAACACACATAGATAGGCCTGTGTCCCAAAATAGACAATAATTCCAGTGTCTCTCAGGCTCATCCCGTACTGGAGGGACCTAAGTGTGTTGTTACTATTGCGTTCTTAGTGGAGGAAGAATTAATTAATCTCTTTGTTGCCTCGTTTGGGTTTGGTTTGCAGTTCCTTGGTCCATGGATGGATCTTGGATCCTCAGACGAGTCAGACCAGCTGTAAGGAGCAAGTAGTGAAACAGTGTAGGGATGGATGCCGGAAGGAACAGAACCAATAATGGGGGTGACTGGCAGGGTTGTCTGGTTTCTGGGTGGCTATGGCCACATAAACAAAGCTCTGCCCTTGTGAGTGTGTTGAGAGGATTTATGCTGGTCTCCTCACCCAGGAAAGTCAGCAGCTGAACCACCAGCAAAAGCCAGAAAGACATATCTTTCTTCTGCTTTTTCTTTTTTAAACAATCATCCCTAGATCTTCTCTGTACCATTTTAAGTAAAAACACAAACCTAATGATAGTTTCAAAAATGCCTAATTTATTCATGGTGATCATGTCCCAGGTAAATGTGGTTCCAAATGATTTTTGTGCAATAATCCTGGTTTCAGAACTGGACCATTGCTTCAATATGGGTTCTCATGTGTACCCAAAGTGGAATCTGTGAGAAACTGGCAAATGTAGGCAGCCATTTAACTTGCAGAATATAAATAACTTGCAATACACAATGCTCCAGTGCAGTAAGTGGCCTTCTAGAGAGTGGCATTGCTCCATTCAAATTCGGCCGCAGCTCGGCAGCAGCAGCAGCCTTCTAAGACACGATTGAGAAACCAAAACACTGTGGAGGTTTTCAAAGTCCCTAAGATCTTATAGGTAATCCTGCTAATTTTAAAACTTTCTTGTGATGATAAATGATATTCATAAAATAAAGAAAATGTGGTGATTTAATTAGTCTAAAATAGCATCTAATTTATGTAAAACAAAGATATTCTAGGATATTAATGCAGCTTGAGTGAAAAAGAGGTACATTTTAAATAGCTCTAAATCAACAATCATATGCAGTAAACCTTTATATATATGATTTTTCTAGGTGACAGTGGGACACCTTGCAAATAGTAGGGGATTAAACATTGGTAAAATATGTGTTCACGAGGAAATTACTTACAATTGTGCATTCATAACTGTTATAAAAACAGTAATAGAAATTACAGGAACTTACTTAGTGGTGTGGTCAGTATGGATTTAAATCTCCCAAATGATGTTTTCCAAGGCAGAGTTTTACAACTACTATTTCCAGCTAATTTAGGCTTTGGCACAAGTAGAGTCTTTAAGTAGCAGTTTAGATTTTTGATAATCATCATTGCCTGAAAGGTAGTTTTGGATTTAGGCCCCAACCTTTTTTTTTTTTTGGAGATGCTTTTATATTGAACAATAACATGTGGTCCAAATATTCCTGTAACATAACTGTAGACCAAAGTAAATGTATTTTATACTACATTTTGAAGGAGAGAAAGTTTATATTTTGCTAATCGTGATTTATAAATCATAAATGTATATATATACATATATATGTATCTGGATTTTTCTGTTTCAATGACGCTTTCAGTTCTCACACAATCAAGGAAAATGTTCTTGTTAGTTGTGAGATAAAATGACAGTGAAGGATGAGAAGCAGTCTCTTCCAAAGTACAGGGAACCACTGCAGAAAACTAAACTGAGCTCCTCTGTGGTAAATAAGAGGAGTCACTCCAATAACTGAGGACTATTTTCTGTACTACACAGCCAATATATCTATACCAAAGAGATTTGCAAATTGACATAATGAGTTGTACACTCCAAGCAAAGGCTCTTTGGAAAATACAAATACAAGAACCCTATTTTAAGGAGCAAGCAGTATCTGTGTGAAAATTTAAAGATGGACTATAAAACCTGACAGACTTGACTTTCATTCTTGCCTTTGTCTCTAACTTCACGGTGTAACATCGGGCGACTTGACCTGTACCCCTGCTCCCACAGTTATAAAAATTGAGATACACAGCACAACTTGCTGAACCGAAATGTGTAAAGTCGACTTCATTGTGCCTGGCAAATAGCAGATGCCCAGTGTCTGCACTTCTCCGAAACAATTCCCATGTCTTTGTTTGGCTAACTTCTCATCTTTCTCACTTGAATTTAATATAAATTCCTTCTTTAGGAAAGCCTTCTCTGATTCCCCAGACTTAACTAGAACCTTCGAGTATACTTTTTTCTAGCACCTTGTATACCTCCATGATTCTTATAATTTTAACTAATTATGTCATTGTACTATAAATAGCAGAAGGGCATGGAATATGTTTTTATTATATTCCCAGTGTCTAGGGGCTATGTGTTTGACTACTTTATATTATACTCATAAAAATAACTATTGAATGTGGTACTGGTTAGTCCACATAAAAATTAAGGTGAATAACACAGGGTCTTGATGCTTAAGTGGGTGACATTACTATTAGTTAATGAGCTAGAAAGCTAGATAAATAGATAAGATTACACATATTACAAGTATATGAATTCAGAAGAGAAGGTTTCAATGAACATTGAGAAAACTTGATGCTTTCTTTATATAAACATTATTCTTATAATATCCACATAAAATCAGTCCATTTAGAAGAGAAAAATACCAATGTTAAATAAGAATGCTTTTTTATAGCCATAAGGAGCTGACAAGATTAAAATCTATAGAAGATGACTAAGAGAGTCTTCGAAAATAACAGAATTCACAACTCCAATTCCCCAGCTTTCCTCCCTTTTCCTAGCTTTGTCATTTTTGTTTCTCAATGATTAACTAGTGCATGGAAGGACTGTGCAACTAAATATAATTTTATGAGGGGACAGAAAAGACATAACCAGAGAACATGAAGGGAAGTCCTTTCTGTATTGTTTAATTACCTTCTAACATTTTTTTACCCTTTCGTTCTTTGAGGAAAATCCTTTTTCTTTGTTTTTTACTTTTTTATTTTTGAAACAATAATCAGAGCACTTTTTAGGTCATGGTGAAATGTAAGAAAGTGTTCATGGGATGGGTAAATAAATACAAATTGTCAAACCTATGAGGGTGACCCATGGAATTTTGGCCCACACATCTGCAAAGATGATGACTAGTATACTAGGGACCTAATCAAATATTTTTGCTAATAATTTTTTGTTTTATGTTGCATTGACTCTATTACCTTTTTCCTTCAGAACTGAAGAAGTCTTCCCAGATTTTTCTTTTCTAATTTCTGCAAGAAGAATCATGAAAAGGAAAGGTTACAATGAATAGTAGAGATAAAAATGGCAAGTTTCTTGATGTGTTTTGTTTATTGAGGCCTAAAAATCTCCAAGGGGCTCTGAGTTGATACTCAAAATATAGGTATATACTGGGATAAGATGCCCATAAAACACTGAACTAAATATGCAGAAGATATAAAATAAGCTTATAACTTATTTTCACAAGGGTCAAATTACGATAAACACAAAATAGGCACAAATATTTGGTTCGTCAAAAAGTCCACTTAGTTTTTGTCCTGTGAAAGAAATGACACAATTTTTATTTTCACCAATAACTTTATTGATTTGGATATTTTGAGTATGTTGGCCATCTCCCATGGGGTATAATGTTGGTTGTTCTCAATTAATGCGGCGATTTGATCGCTATCAACTTCAACAGGTCTACCAGACTCTGAAGCATGGCGTAGGGGGAAATCTCCAGCACAAAACTTTGCAAGCCACTTCTTTAAAAAATTTATTTCATTGTTATTCTGTTACAGTTGTCCCAATTTTCCCCCTTTGCCCTCCTCCACCCAGCCCATTCCCAACTCCCATAGCCAATCCCCATATTGTTGTCCATGTCTGTGGGTCGTTCATACATATTCTTTGATTAGTCTCTTCTCCTTCCTTCCACCATTATCCCCCTCAATCCCTCTGGCCACTGTCAGTCTGTTCCATGTTACCAGGCCTCTGGTTCTATTTTGCTTATTAGTTTATTTTGTTCATTAGATTCCCCTTACAGGTGAGATTATTTGGTGTTTGTGTTTCATTGACTGGCTTATTTGCAAACCACTTTTTACATGTTTGATCAACCATAGCACCTTCTCCAAACACTGCACAAATCCTTTTTTTTTTTGTATTTCAGTTGCATTTTTACCTTTCTTGAAATAATAAAGCACAATATGCTCAAAATGTTATATATTTTTCCATCTTCAATATTAAAAGGGCTTATACAAAATTTTACCAATTTTAATAATTTTTTTAAAAAGTATGTGCTGATATGACAGCTGTCACAATACAATCTAACAAAATAGTTCCAAGTGAAGTTAGAGACAACTAAGTGCTACTAGAGCCATCTTACAATAAAAAAACAAATGAACTCTTTGGCCATCCCAATAAAATGCAGTGGGCTTTGGGGAGAGCAGGTAGGGTAACAATAATGCCTAACATTGTCTATTTACTATGTGACACAGGAAATGTCTTCTGTCTTCTCATTCAACATTTACAACACTATATGGTATATAGGTACTGTTATTATTCCTGATTTTCACATAAATGAATTAAGTAACTTTTCCAAGGTCATGTAGCTCTTTAAATGGGAAACCTGGGATTTAAATTCATGTTTCTCTGAACTCAGGCACAAAAGTACAGGCTCTGGTAGCTGAATGATGATATCAGGAAGGGCTATGGTAGTTGGTACTGAGGCCAACCTTGAAAGTTGGAAAAAAATTAGACCAACAGAGATGAAGTGGAAAGGAAACACATTTTAGGAGAATAGAAGAGAGAATAAGGAGGCCTGGGCTTTGTACATCTCTTGTAACCAACACAATGCAGTGGAAGTGAAGCTGTGACTTTCTAGGTTAAGACAGAAAAAGCCATGCAGCTTCCATCTGCTGCTCTAGGAACACTAACTCTAAGGAAGCTGGGTGCCATGTAAGTACATGACACCACCATGCAGCAGAGGTTACATATGAAGTATGTCCAGAAAAAGCTCAACCATTGTTAATATAATGAGAATGGTTTGCTGGATATTGACGTAGCCTGACAGCCAAGGAGAGTGGGCTGGAATGTGCATGTGTGAACAATGATGACTTCATTGTACTAGTCAGCAGGGGTGGTAGATGCCATTGAGTGAGCATGTGTACTGTGTGGCCTTCACATTCAAAATGACTGAGTGAGTAGAGCAACAAATCTGTATCAAATTTTGCATTAAGCTTGGACATTCTTCCACAGAAACTATTTGGATAATTCAGAAGGCCACAGCTATGGACAAATGGTGATTGGCAGCTCATTCATGCATCACATCTTCTGTAGAGGGTTTTTTTTTTTGTGTGTGTGTGAAACATCAAATCACCCAGGTGACTCAGAACACTACAGCCCAGATTTGGCACCCTGTGACTTCTGGCATTCCCAAAAACTAAAATTGCCTTTGAAAGGGAAGAGATTTCAGACTGTCAGTGAGACTCAAGAAAATATGACAGGGCAGCTGATGGCATGGCAATTGGGAGAACCGTGTGAGGTTGCAAGATGCCTACTTTGAAGGGGACGGAGGCATCATTGTCCTGTGTACCATGTTTCTTTTATTTGGCATCTTTTTCAATAAATGTCTCTAGTTTTCATGTTACATGGCTGGATACTTTCTGCACAAACCTCGTATAGGCAGTCCAGTCAACAGCCCAAGCTGTGCTCCCAGCCAACAGCTATCAACTGCTAGACATGCCGACAAGCCAACCTGGATATCCCAAAGTCGGTTCCTTTAGATGACTAGTGTTCAAGCCTACACCTGATTGAAATAATATGAGATGCTCAAGTGAAAGCTGCCTAGTTGATCGCTCTTGAATTCCTGACCCTCCAAATCATGAGCACAGTAAAATCGGTTGTTATTTTACATAACTAAGTTTTGGAGTAGTCTGTACATGGAAACAGTCCATGAAACAGTCAGCTAATGAATAGCAAAATATTACACCCTGTGCCATGTAACTTTTCCATTAGAGATAGCTATAGAGATGGCAGATAAATTATTCATTCTATTTTTAAAATTGGGGAAAGTTTTCAGTGAGAAGATGCCAGCTGGGTTTAGAATTTCACTGGTCAGGAAATGCAAATTTAACGGTAAAAAAGAGTGTAGGATCAGTAAATCTGATTATTTAAATAGCTGAGTATCAGATTAAAAAAAGAACTCCTGCTTACTTGGTTTACAGAGTGATAATCTGCCATCAATTAAGATATGAAATGTGTGAAAAGAGGCTTTCGGAGGAAGATATGTTCCTTGTTTTGAATATATTGTGTTTTGTTGTTAACAAGATACCCAAAAAGGCAATATCTCACTCAGCTGGAAATACAGGTGAAGTGCAGATTATATGCAAGTGTTGCAGAAGGAAAGCAATCTGTTAGTCCTGTTTATAAATGGAAAGTGTCACTATAACCAGTAACATGATGTTCCCAAGTCTCATTTACTTTGTTCACACAGATTGACTTAATTTAGTTTCATAAACTAGATGAAAGCAAAATAAACCAGAAGTTAAAAAAACTTTTTTAATACATGCATTTAAAAAATACTGAAGTCATGGATTATAATATTTTACTTCCATGTTTCAAATCCAATCTCATATAATCTGTTTTTATTGCTAGCTATATTATTATATATTGGTGATAATAACTTAATTTTTCTGAATTTTGATTAGCTATTGCCAGATGTTTAAAAATGAAGAACACACAGACCATTATCAAAATAGCTATGCAAGACAAGTTTTAAATAATTAACTAGATAAAATTATTTATTTTAAGAAAAAATATTCAGTTTCAATAAACCAAGAATTTTAAAAGTAAAAGGCCTGAATACATATAACCATGAAAAATAAATAGAAAATAATATTTGTTTTTTCTTCAAATATTAACATAAAACAGATAAACTGTACATATAGCAATAGTGTTTCTTTCTAAAACAATTTTTAAAAAGCCTATGAAACAGACAAAAGTCTGAAATAATGGATAATGTTGTAAGAGGAAATAGGCATTAGAGATCTTCTCTGGTACAAACACAAATATTTTGAACTGCAAACAAAGTATTTTAAGGAAATAGAATTAATGAATATTATCTTTGATTTGGCCATTATTTCTTACTTGTTGCTCTGAAGAATTAACTTTAATATCAGTTTATTATTATTGACATTAAGATTTTAACAAAAACATTTCTGTTAGAGCATCTTAGCTTCATGTCAATGTCAAATCCAGGTAGATTGGGAAAAAAAAAACAATGCTGAGATTGGAAGGTTTAAAAGATCCTAACAAGATCATCAGACAGTTCAGGTTCCTGGTTGTGTAAAGAACCAAATTCAAAATTTTTAACTTTCTTTACCCACCTAGCTCTACTGAAGTGCTTGGAAATATGTCAGAAAATGACTTTCTTATCTCTTTTATAGATATAAGATGCTTACTAGTTTGAGATATTTTTAATGGACATGATAAATAAAATCAAAGTAGCAACTTTTTGGATTTTTCTCCTTATGGAAAGAATAATTTTAAAAAAACATATAGAAAGGTTTATTCATAAGTTTAATGGTACCTGGTAATTTTCCCAAATAGGGTTATTAATATACATCACATCACACAACATGAAAAATATTAAAACTATTATGTAACACCTGTATTTTTTTAAGTGATGCCATATTTCCTGAAGTGATTGCATTTTTAGGAATTGCGTACTTTTTTCATACATTTTTAAATAATTAATATGTGAATGTCCTACCAATATTTGTCATTGTTCATATTCATTTGGACACAATTTTGACAGTCAGAGATATTTTATAGAAATTATTTTATGACATTTTTATATCATTTTCAAACCTCCAAATATAAATTTTATATATAAATACAGAGAAAAACATTCTCAAATTGCCTAACTGGTTTAAAATATTGCTTGGAATTTGCATGAGAGAAAAAAATACATATTGGTGTTTCATTGAATATTAAATTTGAATGTTTCTGAAAAGATGTAGGGGTTTAATTTTACTCAGGACATTGTCCATTAACTTTGTAATTAAGCGTGACTTGGTCAGAGCCATCTTTAACTTTGTCTTAATTTAATCATTCCCTACTCTGTGGGCTAAAAAACTTGGCACATATATTTTTAAAATTTTAAACTATTTTTTAAAAATATTTGTTTACAAATCCTTAATGTAAACATTAACCATTCATTACAATCAATAAGCCAATATTGATGCATCATCATTAACCACAGTGCACAGTTTACATTAGGGTTAACTTTTAGCTTTGTACATTCCATGGATTTTTGACAAATGTGTAATGGCATACATCTACCATCACAGCCTAATACAGAATAGTTTCATTTCTCTAAAAATTCCCAGTGCTCTGCTTATTTGTTGCTCCCTGTTCCCAAACCTGTGTCAAACTCAAAACCTTTTGCTATCTCTATAGTTTTGCCTTTTCTAGAACGCCAAGTAGGTAGAGTTATCAAATTACCTTTTTTGACTTAAAATCTAAGGTTCCTCCAAGTTTTCTGTGGCCTGGCAGCTTGTGCATTTTTAGCACTAAATAAAAATTCTGTTGTATAGATGTACTAGAGTTTATTTATCCGTTCTTATGTGAAGAATCTATTTGTTGATTACAAGTTTTTAGAAACTATGAAGAAGCTGGTATATACTTTGTGTGCAGGACATTAGTGGACAGAACTTTTCAACTCACTGGGTAAATGCCAAGAAGCATGATTGTTGGATTGTATGGTAAGAAGAGACTGAGTTTTGCAAAAAACCACCCAACTGCCTTCCAAAGTGACTATACCGTTTGCATTCTCTCCAGCAATTTGTGAGAGTTTCCATTGTTCTACATCTCCCCCAACATGTGATGTTGTTGATGTTTTGACAGCTTTCTAGTGGGTGGGTATTGGTATCTTATGGTTTTAATTTGTAATTTTCTAATGATGTGTAATATTGAGCATCTTTTTATATGCTTATTTGCCATCTGTAAGTCTTTTTTGCTAAGGTATCTGTTAAGATCATTGCCCATTTTGAAAATGCATAGTTCATTTTCCTATAGATTGAGTTTTAAGAGTTATTTGTGTATTTTGGGTAATAGCCCTTTATCAGATATATATATATGTATTTTCTGCCATTTTGTCTCATCTTTAAATGTTCTTGGCAGTATCTTTTGCAGAGAAACACTTTTAATGTTAATAAAGTCCAACTTATCAATTTTTATTCATGGATTATGACATTGGTTTGTATCTAAAAAGTCATTGCCAAACTCAAGGCCACCTAGATTTTCTCTTGTGTTATCTTCAAGAAGTTTTATAGGTTTATGCTTAAATTTTTGCTATGATCCACTTTGAGGTAATTTTTTGATGTGGCACCACTTGTTGAGAAATCTATTCTTTCTCCACTTAACTTCTTTTGCTCCTCTGTTGCAGATAAGTTGACTATATTTTTATAAATCTATTTCTGATCTCTCTGTTTTGTTTCACCAATCTATTTGTCTATTCTTTCACCAATATCATACTGTCTTAATTGCTGTAATTGCTGTAGCTTTGTAGTCTTGAAGTCCAGTATTATTTGTTTTCTTTGTTTTTCTCCTTTAATATTGTCTTGCTATTCTGGGCTATTTCCCCCACCCTCATAAAGCCTTAAAATTAGTTTGTTGATATCCACAATATTAGTTTTCCAGTATCCACTGAGATTGTTTTATGATTGCATGAAATCTACAGATAAATTTGGGAATAACTGATGTGTTAAGAATTTTGATTCTGCCTGTCCATGAACATGGAATATCTTTCAATTATTTAGTTATTTTATTTATTTTACTAGAGCTTTGTAGCTTTTATCATGTAAATATATACATATTTTGTTATACTTGTATCAAAATATTTTCTTTTTGGTGCTAATGTAATTGTATTATGATTTTAAATTTGATCATTTCAATTTTTTATTGCTGCTATATAGAACAACAGTTGACTTCCATTATAATATGGTCACTTACAACCTTGCTATAATCACCGATTAGTTCCAAGTTTTTCTGTGTTCCTTAGGATTTTCTACATAGACAATGATATCATATGTGAACAAAGACAATTTCATTTCTTCCTCCCTAATTGATGTAATTTTATTTTATTTTCTTCTGTTTACTAGTACTTCCAGTACAATGGTGGACAAATGTGGTTAGAAGGGACATCCTTCCCTTATTCCTTATCTTAGTGGGGAAGTATCCAGTTTCTGTTTATTAGGTCTGATGTGAGCTATAGGTTGTTTGTATAAGTTTTTTATCAAGGTGAAAAAGTTCCTCTCTATTCCTAGTTTGTTAAAAGATTTTATCATGAGTGGGTGTTAGATTTTGTCAAATGACATTCTGTATCAGTTGATATAGTTTTCATAGTTTTATTTGTTTTTTCTTTAGCTTGTTGATGTGATAGATTACATTAATTTATTTTCAAATGTTGAACCAACTTGGTTATGATGTATACTTTTTGTACATTCTTTGATTTAAATTGCTAATATTTTAGGTTTCTGTGAACTTTTGTAGAAATCCCTCTAAGTGTATATTAAACTTTCTGATGGAAAAGTACATGTAAAAGAAAGTCTGAGACTCTGAAAAAAAATTTGACTGGAGTAAAACAAAAGCTAATGCCCTTTCAACAAACTAGACACTGTCCTTCCTATATTTTAAAAAGATAAACTTGACCTATTCAATAAATATTTATTCAGCATCTCACTTGTGCTTGGAGCTGGAAGAACAAGGTTGTTGCATGAAGTCCAGTCTTTGCTAGAATGCATGTACGTAGAATGATAAAGACACATGCAAAGGGCTCTAGGACCAAAGCAGAAGGATTGACAAACTCTAACTGATGGAATGAGAAAAGATCTTCCAAAAGCACTGGCACTTGTGGTGGATTCTAAAATTGAATATATAGTTTGCCATCAAAGAACATTGAAAAGAAATTTAACAGAAGACACAACCCGAGTAAACCATGGAGTGTGAAATTCATGTGGCTGGATTGTTGGGTAAACAAAATGGGTGAGAGTCAGGGAGCCAAGGTGGTGAGGAACCTGAAGCAACCTCCTGTATTATTAAACTTATATATTTCCAGGGATGAGTAGTCTTTAGAGTTTACAGCTAAACATTTTTTTCTGTTATTGTGTGAATTAATTAAGAAAATTTTGCTAAGAAAATTTTGCTCATAAGAGAATATGACCCATACTTAACTGAGTGACAATACATAGAAAGTCATTGTCACTTTGTTTGGAGATAGCCCAAATTGAAACTCCCAGTTACCTACAGTTGTGTTATCCACATCCTTCTGTCTCCAAAGACAATATCTTGAGTTTTTTTGTATTTTCTTTTCTATGGCTGCCATGAGCATAAGCTCTATGCCCAGTGTGCCATTATTAGTTATTCTTATCATTGAATTAACATTTAGAGAATCTTTGCTATTTAAATAAACACTCAATAGTATACTTTGCTCCAGAGATGTGGTTTTTGAATTTTAAGTGTAATTAGAGTATCTATTTTAAAATTTAAGTAAAACAAATACCACAAATATCATAATTTATTAAGTAGATTTATATAATATTTAAAAATATTTTCACTTTGGAATCTGAATCTTACTTTCCTGATTATACTTTTGTACAGAATGTACTCATAATCAGAAAAATAAGTCTATACTCTAGCATTGAGGCAAAGTAGAAATGTCACAGGCATGGGATACATTTCTTACAAGTGAGAAAGAATTAGGCAACATTGCAACTGAAAAGTCCTCTGGATGTTGCTTAGTCGAGTGATCTTGTCTTACAAAAGAGGCTTTACAAGGCAAGTAACTAACCTAACGTCACAGAGTAAATTCCTGGAAGGGCTAGACCACACCCTAAGTTTTATTTTGAAAAAGCTCTATAAACTGTTGTTTAAACAGGTTAATATTTCTAACCATCATTGGCTCTCATCAGTTATTTTTTTCAAGAACCATGAATACAAATACTAACTCCAAGTTAAAAATTGTTCACCAAGGTTTTCTTTGCCAAGACTCTTAATGAGACTATAGATGTTCTGTATGGTTTATGTGACCAAGTAGCTGTCTTATTCACATAAAAATCAACAGAAACTAACTTTGCAAGTTATAATAATTATGTAATCTTTAATTTACACTTTGCCATTTCATAATTCTAAGGGAAGATATGAACCGAATTCTCAGTGTTTTAAGAGCTATATTTCAACTGGCATGTAATACATCATTCTATGAAGAATTTGGGGCAATAATAGTCAATAAGGTGCAAGTAAATTTTATACATAATGTTGATATAATTTTCATGCTTATTTCTGAATTACTTGACTTAAAATTTGTAATTTCATTTACAATGATATGAAAGCAACAGTGTATTTTTACATAAGGCTGGTTATTTTGCATGATTTCTGCAATTAGATTTCTAGAGAATGAAGCTTAAACTCTTAATTTGTTCTAGAATATGGCATCATAACTAATTTTAAGTACCTTAATTCAATATAGTGAATGCCAAATCTTTTTTATTTTTTTCTAAACAGATCTTTAGTAGACAATCAATTCATAAGTGAAAGAAAAATGTCAATTAAAATTTTTCTCAGAAAACAGTCTTTGGTTCTGGCCACTCAGTTTTGTAATATAACAGCTTATTTTATACTTTCTAACAAATATTTCTAAGAGTCAAAAGAGAACAAACCCAATTATGGTTTCAGGATAATAGCAGAGTGAAAGTAAATATTATAGAATAGAGAGACATAATTAACAACTCTGTTCTTGAGATCGTGAGGAGGTGTTTTCTTGGTGTATTAGATGATAAACACTAAAATGAGTTTCCACAGCCTTTCACATAATTAATGTTGCATGTCAAAGGAACAAAGAAAGTAGATTTTTATCTCTAAAGAAGAAAACATTAATCTTCAATTACCTATATTATATAATTAAAATTATATTTTTATTCCAAAATTTGTTGATGGTGGTCAAAATTTTATAAGAGGAAAAGTAGGCTTTGTAAGAGATTTTCATTATGAAGAGAATGAAATGATCTACTACAGATTTAAGTCTGTGTTAAAGAACCATCAACCTAATACTAAAATGTAGACACAATCAAGAAAACACACTTTACATTGTTAAAAACTATTAAATTATATAAAGCATTGAAAAGAAATCTGAGGTGCATTATCATTAAGTTCAGAGATCACATGACAACTTCATATTTACAATTAGATTTGACTGAGCTTTAAGAAGTGGTTTTAATTCATTCTATTAGCTTTGTGTGAAACCTGTTGGAAGTTAAATTGAAACAAAGTCTAAGTATTATAAGAGGTGGGGATGGCTGGGCTTGGGGGAAGTGGTGAGGAGTAAATGCAGATACCTGTACTTGAACAACAGTAAAACAATTAAAAAAATTATAAGTAAAACAAGAACACACATTTGATGTAAAAAAATATTTGTTGCTTTTAAGAACTGTGAAGATGGGTAAAGTTTCATTAAGAAAATACTTTGATGAATCATGGAAGGGGTGGACTGCGGGCAGAGTAGGAGTGACACATTGGTCCTTGGTGTGTTGTTTGTCCTGAAAATACAAGGTAGCTTAATTTTGCCCATCTGTCATGTAATTCCTCTGACCCGAAAGTTGGTAAGGTAAATTTAGTGGTAGGAGTGGTGATCCTAGTATAAAGTGCAGGGTGAGGTTCCTGAGGTAATCTTACTGATTTACAGGGCTTCCCCGCCACCATAAAATGCCCAGAGTCTCTAAGTAACAAAAGGAAAAAGAGGTCACACTAGACGGGGGCAGGATATTTTTATGGAAACAAGAATTTGGGCATTACAATGATCTCTCTGTATGACTTGTACTTCCCTATGGCATACTTTGCATAAAACAAGAGCAATCAAGTTAGCATTAATAACAAAGAACGGTCTACTTTTGAGATACTTGCACAACATGGTTGTACATCTCATTGCATCATTTCCAAATCTTATCAGCATCGCTGGCACACATTGCTCCTGGACTGGGCTGAGGTTCTCTTCAACATTGAATGACCTTCCTACCAATAGGGGTTTGAATCAAATGGACCAAATGTTGCATGGTGGGAGGGAGCACCCTGTAGATCAATGTAAAAATACAAACTTTTTTTGGCTATGTTGCTCTGCTGTGAGACATAGGATTTAGACTTGTCTCTATTAGGAATTAGAGGAGTAGGGAGAAACATGGTGAGAAAGAAGAGACTAGGAAGAAATTTCCCATGCATGAGATAAAATAACTATTCAATAAATAAAGTATTAAATAAAATAAGAGTAAGAAGTGAAGTGTGCTATGTGAGCAAGTGAGACAGTGGAGAATAGCGAAAAGTTCCCTTGGAAATATATAAAATATGTAAATAAGCAGCATATACTCATTTTCACATGTGTTGCATGGGTTCCATATGCAGACCATCTTCTCTCTGAAGCCAGCTCCAGGCTCTTCACACCCAATCCCCAGCGCCTAGTCTGTTGTGGGCGCTCAATAAATATTAAACAACTAAAGCACAAACTATTGTTTAGAAATTTAGAATTCACAGAAATCAATAGTGAGTTGTTATTATCATTTAACATTTATTGAGAGTCAACAGCACGACTTAGTCCACATGTGCAAATAGGTTGTTTTATAATCACATGTCAAACAGATAAATTAATACAACTTGTGTTAACTGAGTGCTCAGTTTTACTCCATTAATCTTAATTGTAAAATTGTTTCCTTTTAAAAATAATATTGACACATCATGAAATATAAACATCCATCATCTAAATAAATAAGTTCCTTTCAGGGAACCCATTACTCTTAGATATAATTAACATTCATGTAAAAGTATGAGCTAAACTGCAGTAGGTACACATCACGGATTCTACATAGACCGGTGCAGATACGAAGAATCTGAAAAGGTGGATGAGGATGAATTTACAAATCATGTAATAGTACTTGAGCTTCCCCTGTTGCTGTGACAACTTAAAACACTAATACAATTATGTGGGTTTGCATTGTTTACAAAATAGCATCAGAGGCAAAGAAAGACAAAAACTCTTCAGGTGAACACAAATTAGCAAATACATGAATTTAGAAACAATTCTTAATTTAAGGCAAAAATGCTGTTTTATTACAGGAAATAAGCTGCATTTAATACATTTATGATCCAGATTTTTCATTTTTACCCTTTATAAAATGATAACTAATTTAGTTCAAATTTATTTGGGGGGTTAATAAGCACTCCATTCTATTTAATATTTTTTCATAAATATTTTGTCATGTTTATACTTATTTGAATTTTGAAATGATTTTTTATTAAGAGGATGTAAAAATATACTTAATATTATTTCTATACTAAAACTTTCAGTTTGGTTTTGGGATAATGAAGTATCAGTCAGTATTCAAGTTTTAAACTGTGTTTTTCTCTAGCATCTTAGAGATAAAAAGTCCTTCTAGACCAGCCTTCCCTTAAAGAAGGAATAGCTTCTATATTCTAAGAAAGCTGCTACTTAAAAACTTTGTGGAATAGAAAATTTTGATATTTGGAAGGAATAAGAGATAGTTTAGCTCTGCTTCCTAATTATGTAAGTAGGAAAAACAAGCATAAGGCTTAATGTTTCAGTATTAGACTCATACATTGTCCTCACTGACAATTGTTTTATCGTTCTCTTTCACTTTGTTTTAAAGTATAGTATTAATATAATAATTACAATTACTAAAATTTGATATTTTCAACATCTTTAGCCAGATGACTGCATATGTAGTTTTATTTATATAAGAGCATTATCTATAAATACCACAACATTAATGGTGTAATTAATTAATAATGCATATGTATTAATTTTTCTCTATCTCTACTTTCAAGTGGGAGTAGTTGGAGGATTTAATCATTTATCATCTGGTTTCTGAACTATTTGGCAACCTCCACTATTGGAAATCACGTTTTGATTTACTAAAATATTCTCTTAGTTGCACAGTATTTATGGAGGCACAGCTCACTAAAGTCTGGATAGCCTAATATTTCTTTCTTCAGCAGTTCCTCTATGTTTTCATTTACCCCATAAATATTCATTAAACACTTAGTGTATGGCAGCACTATTTATAAGCTCTCAGAACTGACTTTCAAAGAAGAACTTCAATGATGTCATACACAGGTATGAATGAAAGGAAAGATGATTTCAGAGTAATTTAACTTATTACTATTTATTTTACCTTTTCCTTGTTGAACTTAAGTCACTTTGAAGGAAAGCATATTAAAATCAAGGAGATTCTGGGACTCCAATCTATCACTCAGGTCTTTAAAGTTGATTATTCTGACTGGCCTCCTCCCTTGCCTCAGTAAGTAGCAAGATCCTGGATGCTCCCTTAGAGTGACTGTTTTGCTCTCCTGGCTAGCAACTAGCAAATGTTATTAAAGCTTCTCTTCTCAGAAAAAAGTGGTATTGAAAAAGAGAGAGGAAAGTGGGATTTAGGAGGGGAGGTTGACTCTGGAATGGAGTATCAAGGAGGCAAATATGTACTATACATGAGAAATGATCAACAGATGAATAAGCTGAGCTTAATGAAAGGTGATATACTTTTTTTAGACATAATATACAAATATATAAAGATGAATTCTCACACAAGAACATATGTTTTATCTTTAGCAGTTCTCAGGTCTCACTCTAAAAAGAGTAACATTTATAGTGGAAAATATTTGTTTCTCCTGAGGCTTCTAAGTAGCTGCTTTCTAAACAGAAGAATAGTTAATGGTGTATGTGTGTGAGTGTGTGTGTGTGTGCGTGTGGGTGCATCTTAACATGAGGGAATTTATAAAGAGTTTCTTAATGCTCAAAATTGTATTCTAGCCAATTTATGATCTTTATGAGAAGAATAACAAAAACACATGATTCATCATTATTTAGAGATAGAATTACAATTTTGGACTTTTGCAGAAATTAGATTAACCAAATTTCTACCTATGATATAACCTGAGTTTGCAAAGTTACATTAACACAAAGTTCATTTCATCTTTCACTACCCAAATTTCCTATATGACATAGTTTAATCAGTATTTCCCAACTTTCCCAAATTACAGTGCAAAGTCCAGAAGTTCAATATACATAATTTTACATAGATCCTGAAATATATTTGACATCCATAAAGAATTATGAAAATTATAAAGTTTTTCCCTTGTACAAGTCCATAAGTTAAAACTTAAATGAATAAAAATAACTCTTTATAAAGTATTTAATTGTACTTCAATGAATTATGAACTAGTTTGAGGTTATGTATAATTTGGAAGATAACTAAAAACTACATTAAAAATTACATAACAGTCTCAGAGCATCATCTTATGAATAAATATTAGAACACTATGATGAAATCTATAGGATACCATTGATTTATTCTCACATAAACTCTCTGCTTTATTAAAATCACAAAATACTTAGTTTCATATCAGTTACTAGTCCTAGATATACCATCACAAAATAGGCAAGTTATTCAAATACTTTATTTTATGACTTTTATAGTTGAAAATTATAAGGCCATTGCTTTACAATATTTAAAACTGAAATGCTATATTAAACCAATATAAGAAAGCCATTGAAATCACCTCTTGGATTTTTTACATCAGCCAAGAGCTTAAGGTCTTCATAAGATAAAGTGTATTGTTAATTAAAAAATGAATTACAAAATCATCTAAAGTAGTAAGTTTATATCTCTAAAAGCCACCTCCAGTCTCCTGTTAACTTGAGGAAACATTATAGAATTGATAAAACTGACACTCACACGAAGGTAAGAGGAAACGAACAGCTTGCACTTACTTCAGTTACCTGGAAGGTACTATTATTAGTGTAGCCATTAAATATTCTAATGAATCTAACATGCAGTGGCTATCAAAGAAATCTATAAAAGCCATAAAAATGAGTAAATCAATGCCTTTATATTACATAGGAGAAAAGTATGAAGCTTAGTGAAATCAAAGTCATTTGACAGTTGATCTCGACTATAATAAAGCTGATTTTATAAGAAAAATGCTTAAGAAAATACTATATGTTTATCTAGGAATTTATAATTTTTCATATCCTTTCACATATGTTTTCTTCTTTTGGTTCTATGTCTTGTCAGGTAAGCAGGTCAGATATAGTTACATAGTTACCTTCATTTTTAAAGAAGAAATTTAGGCGCAGAAGCTTGCCAAGTGAACAAGCTGAAATTAGGATCCAGTACTCCTACTCCTCTACCTTATATTTCAGAGACTAAAATATCCACTTCAAAAGAAGTCAACAAAAACAGTCTCCTGAACTCCAAAATTCCAGATAGTCCCCAGGAACAAAAATGAATTTGAAATCTTTTTCAATGTGATTTTTACTTAGAAAGGCCCAAAGAAATAAACCCTTTACTAATTGTCTTAACTGAATCCTTAACCTTAACTTAAAGGAATCTTTAACCTTAGTTTGCTTATCTATAATGTGAGGAATTAAAGAATATTTCAAAATTTCTAATATTGGAAATGTAATTGCATCTCAAATTTAAGAGGATAAATTATTTTAACATTTTTCTTGATAAAATTATTGCTAGATCTGATTTTATTATATTAAATAATAAATATTATGATATTATAATATACAAAATGCCAAAATTGAGGGGACAACAATTAAAATTATTAGCACTGTGACCTCTAACAGAAGACCTAACATCATTTTAAATGTTTTAACTCTACTGTGCTGTAGCATTTTTCCCCAAACATATTCTGAAGTGATATGTGTATTATGTAGCTGTATAAATAAAAAGAAAAATGCATTATTTGTAGCATTATGATGTATAAACTTAAAATCTCATACCTCTTGGGAGAATCAATTGCTGAAGTCATAAACCCAAGTAACATACTTTTGTTGTTGCTCTTTCCTTTGTTCTAACTTTTACACATTATTTTTCAAGCAATAGAAATTGTTTTTGCATAAATGAATTGGTTCATGTTTATTTTTTAAATATTTTTGGTCAGATGCTGCTAAAACCACAATTCAAACTTAAAACTATCTACCAGTTGCCCTGGATCATTCCCTTACTCCCGACCATCTTCAGCACTTTTCCCGACGCAATTAAGCAGACTGTGGAGTTTTCCTGTTCTAAACTTACATTCCAAGTTTAGTTATACAAAAGAACAAAACCCAGGTTGCTGCCTCACCTTCTCTCTGGCACAGAAAAACATGCGAGGATAGTGACAGAGAGCAATAGATTTAAAGGTTATTGTCTTCCGCCTGTCTGAGTCCAGTGCTGTCCTCCTCATGTTGCTGTCTTTCTAAAGAAGATAACGTCAAACTCCTTCATTTTTTTTTACCTTGCTCCACTGTCTTGGTTGTTTTCTCTTCCTTCTTTCCAGGTGCAGCTGCAAAGTAGAGATAAGGATTAAATAAAAGTTCCTCATAGAAATGCTGCCTCTGCTCAAAAAAGCATTTTAACCTATTCAATACCAATATTTTCATTTACATAATCTATTTCAAAGCTTTTCGAACATTTCTTATTTCTCAATAATCCAACTGAAACCCATTTGAAATGTAATCTTATAGAATTAGAGAAAAAAATCACTTGCCTTTTTCTGACTAGTTTTTCACAAATGTTTTCTACTTCACTCCTCTATATTGTACTTTGACAAATATGTTCTACAAAGAATTCTACTTGACAGGATAATGTTTAATTGACTTGTATCACGGGCTATTGCTGGAGTTATTTAGTGTCTTTAAAATGCCAACTAGATGCTCTTTTAAATTCAAGCTTCATATAGCTTCAGCAACTGAGAGGACAGTGGAGTCCACCTGAGATGTATTTAAATATTAAAGAAAGTCATCCCAAATCACAAGTAATCAAAGGAGAAACAATAATCTATCATTTAGGTGCTGTTCCCTCTGAAGTATGCTTTCTCTGATACTTATTTGCCTCAGTGGAATATTCACTGTTTATGTATTTACACATCAAAACAGTAAGAATAATTCACACAGAATGTGTAACCCACTGAAGTTGATCTAAGTAAAGATCTTCAGAGGCTACTAACAACTTTTAGATAAAAGATCAGTGGGGAACTGAATATTTGTAATTACAGCCAAGTACCACGACACAGAGTTGCCAGAGTGAAAAATGCAACTTTGAATGAAGAAATGTGGTTGTCACCAATCTAAGCCATTGATAAAACTTAGAATCATTCATTCATAACAGGACATCCAGACGTTCTGTGCTTCCTAATGACATGATCTGTGATGTATACACTATAACCTCTGAAATATTCTTGACAAAACAACTAAAATCATGGTAAGCCAAAGATTTAGCTTTCAGTTTAATCAAATGCAGGATACAGAGAGCATATTAAATAGTATTCCTAAGAAACCTACTCCAAAGATACACTCGGAGCATTAAAACATGTCCACAGGTAAGTGGCCACGATCTATCCAAAAGTTAAAGTTAAGACCCTACTTTCAGGAATCATTTCTATAATTTGTTACAAAAAGTTAATGTGAAGAACCAGAGAGAGAACTATGGTGCTTTTTTACAGAACACTTGTTAAATTCACTCATTAGTTATGAGAGTTCATCTGTACATTCTTTTAAATTTTTCAAGTGATAATTACATCTGTGAGTAATGAGTTTTATTCTTACTTTTCTATTCTTGTACCTATTACTTCTTTTTCTCACCTTACTCCATGGCTGCATATCCACCACACTGTGTAATAGGTGGTGATAACATACATCTTTGTCTTGCTCTCATTCTCAGGAGAAAAATTTTCCACTTTTATCCACTGACCATGATATTTGCTAAAGGAAAATGTTTATTACTCTAGTGATGAATTATATCAAAGGCATCTACTGTGATGCATTTATTTATTCCTGTTATCTTATTTTTCTGGTTAATTATATTGACTAATTTTTTCAAATTGCATTCCTGACATAAAACCATTTTGCTTGTGTTTTATCTTTCATATGTATTATCAGACTTGATCTGCTCAGGTCTATGCTTTCAGGTTCACAAGAGAAGTTAGCCTGTATATTTTCTTTTCTTTTCAGTTCCTGGTAGGTTTTGATATTAAGGTTAAAATGAGTAAATGTTTCTCATCTTCTATATCTGGAGGGTTTGGTGCAGATTGTTAATTTTTTTCTTAAAGTTTAAAAAAAAAATCGTGACTGAAGCCATCTGGCTAAAATTTTCTTTGGTGAAGAATTATAATTATGGATTCAAAATATCAGTGTAATTAAAATTTTCAAACTCATTAAAAACGTTTATATTTTGTTATCTGTAGGATATTTAATTGTTTATTTTCTGATATTGATGTTTTGTGCCTTCTCTTTTTTATTAATAATTTTTCATAAAGGTCTATATATTTTATTAGTTTTTATAGAGAATCTAACTTTTATTTTGTTGCTTTCTCTGTTGTACAATTTAATTTTTATTTAATTAGATTTTGCTCTTACATTTAAAATTTCTAATTGCTTTTGGTTTTATGCTCCATATATTTAAGAATGTATTGGATTCTTTAATACTTGAATTTTAGCCTTTTTCCTGATTTTTATTATTTATTTATTTATTTATTTATTTAATTGTTGTTCTAGTTCAGTTGTCTCCATTTTCTCCCCACAAATCCCCCTACTCCACCTCTCCCCACCTCCCACCCTTGATCCTATCCCCTTTGGCTTTGTCCTTGTGGCTGTTATACATGTTCCTTGATGATCCTTCCCCTATTTTCTCCCCGTTATCCCCTCCCACCTCTCCTCTGGTTACTGTCAGTTTGTTCTTTATTTCAGTGTCTCTGGTTATATTTTGCTTGCTTGTTTGTTTTGTTGATTAGGTTCCACTTATAGGTGAGATCTCTCCAAAATATACAAAGAACTCACACAACTCCATTCTAGGAAGACAAACAACCCAATTAAAAAATAGGCAAAAACCTGAACAGACACTTCTCCAAAGAGGACATACAGAGGGACTTTTTTTCTAATGAATATTTTTAAAGGGTATAAATTTCACTCTAAACATTGCTTAGTTAAATCCCAAGTTCCAATGCAATGTATTCATCATACATTGGTTTGAAGATTCCCACAGAAAAGATATGAAATAATCTAAAAATAGATTAGGCCAATTGTAGAAGGACTTGAATTCCAAACTAAAGAGTTAGGTTTTATTATATATGCTTAGTAAGGAGTTACTAAGATGTGTGGCATATTGATCTCTTCTACTGATGCTCTCTCTCTCAAGTCAACATGGAAATAGAACACTGAAGATCTGCAATTATGATTGATCTTGGGTATATAGTTTTATTCATAATTCTTCTATTGATAAAACACATTATTAATCTTGTGTAGAGAATATGCATTTTTCAACTGTTTTATTTAATTCCTCTGAAGAGTAAATGTCTTTCAGAAAATTACTGGAATGTGACTTACACATAAACACTAAGGTTTGTTTCTAATTATTTGTGCATAAGTCCTTGCACTCACATCACATAGAAGAGGCTAGTCTCCTTCAGTGCTGCTTTCTGTTACTCAGAAAAGGTCACTGAAAATGCCAAATATTTACACAAAAAAGAAGACATTTTGCATAAAATAATGATCCTTTTATTTCTGGTTCCGATGTAAAATTCATCAAGCCCAATTTTATGGACAATAAATGTTAGCAATAAATGGCTCATCCAAGTGAATTTTCCAACTGCTTCAAATCAAAAGACCTTAATTAACTTTTCTTTCAAAACCACAAGGTTGCTGCAACCTCCTGTGGTGCGAAGGGAAGAGATTTTCTTTTCTCTAAATTTGCAGGGGTTACTTAAAAAAAAAAGTAGACATGTATTGCACTCCTCCAGGGTTCCCAACCAATATGAAGAGAACAAAGTAGCTGAATTTTTCTGGAAAAAACATTTCATGAAGTTCTGAAATGACAACACGGAACTGGAAATCTTTAGGGTACGAGGACAGAGCTTCCACCCCGAGGGTGACACATCACACAAAGAGAGATTATAGGATGAGAAATTCAGAGCATTCATAATGGATTCCAGGAACATCAATAATTAAGGTGCAGCAAGGTGAAAAAAAAACACACAAAGAAGTAAGAAATAAATGTCAGAGAATATGAGGAGAACTAGGAGACTATGTCAGCATGGTAAACCAGAGGTAGAAAGTTTGAGAGAAGGGACAAATAAGTAAATTCAACTGAGAAATCTAGTAATGTAGAGACTAGAATGGTTTCATTGGTTTAGCGATGATAATGTCATCAGCATTAGAGAGAGCATGGATGATGGAGGTGGGATCGAAACCTCGTCTTCACGGAAAGTGAGAAAGGACAATGGCTCTCCGGCATTCGGAAGACTGACTAACCTGTGGAGGAAAGAAAATTGTAGAGCAATAGGAATGCAGAAAAATTAATTTTGAAGCTGATGATAATATTTCCAAAATGAGGAACAAGGCCAATAACAAGGAAGATGATGCCACAAAACAGCATGGATGATGATTAAGGAAGAAATAAATGGAACAGCAGTTCTTGAAAAGGAAGACACTTACCTCTCAAATTAAGAAAGAGATGGATATAGATTAAACAGGAACACCAAGCTGCTTTTCTATTTCTGCTTTTATTCCCAGCAACTTCCTTACATCTGTTACTTCTTCCCTCAATCAATTTGTCATCTTTCAGCTTTTACTTGTGCCATTCCTCTGAATATTCTCTTTTGAAAATTATTAATAATTGTCTAGTTGAGAAACCCAATGATTTGATGACCACCACCTTGTCATTGAAATGGTTTATAGGTTTCTGTGTGTGTACAGTGAGTGTATACTGAAAATGGGTTAGTTAAATTGTCTTTTTAGATACTTCCAAAGACATTGGATACATTACTCATTTAATTTCTGTCTCTTTGAAAAATAGAGTCAAAAATTTCAGAATTGTTGCAGTTTATTCCTAATTGGGAAGATGTAAAACTTTTCATCTTGCTGATTATTTTTAATATATATTAATGTTCTTAAAAATATTCTTAAAACTGTCTCCAATATTCACATAATTAGTTGCTTCTGATTCAACAAGAGAAACAGTTTTGAAAACTTAAATTCCAAACTTCCTAATGTTCCTTTTTTATTGTCGTTCGGTTACAGTTGTCCTGCCTTCTCCCCATTGCTCTCCCCTCCCACATCCCCCTACTCCTACAGTGAATCCCCCCATTGTCCTTTGCTAACACACATTTCCTAATATGTTTCTTAAAGAAAAATGTTTCCAGGTGAGTATCCCAAGGAATAAATTTTTCAATTTGATGTTATTCTTGCACAAATGAACATTGTTCATGTAAGTTCTACTAGTCCAAGTCTCATTTGTTTGAGCTCCAGCCTCCTAAGGCCGTACATTTCAGTCGAATGCTCTTCAGGTGACTGGGGTCCCACTGAGCTTGAACAGCTGCATTTCTTCAATTTTTCAAAAACTAACTTGCAATTCAACTGAAATTGCTAGTTTTAGTTTATGGCCCTTAAGGAATAAAACTATTGGTGTTAGAACACTGAATTCAAAGCCTTGTTAATATAGACACAATAAATTCTGTGCACAGTGAGCTTGTTTTCATATCAATGAATAGAAAAATCAATAAATAGAGCTCTTCTATGAGCACTAAAGAATAGATCGTTAGAAATCTTTGCAGAAATAGGTTTGAGTCATGACACCCTTTTCTTTCAGTTGCATTTACCTTTTTTAGTTGAGGCAGCACCAACCTCTTCTTTGGTTCGATCAATTTCTGCAAATTCAGATATTAAAGAGTGAGAAATAAATATCACAGATGCCAGGTAGATATCTTATAGTATTGTAAGTCAGACAAGACTAAACTGTCCAGCAGTTAAGAGCAAAGCCAGCTGCTGAGAAAACCAAACTGTAGCATGCTTGTATTTTTATAAACTAATGAACTTTCTTCCATATAGTAATACAGAAACTTTCTTCCAAGATACAACAACGAAGTATTAAAATTTTAGCTTATGTAAGTAGTGACCATAAAAGAAGGTAGCTAATTCAACGAAATACACTAATTGATTAGTCAAATTTAAAATGATGTAAGTTATGGGAAAGAGGACTTGCAAGGCCTTCTTTGCTTAGTCTTTATGGAGATATCAAGCAGTATTTGATTTCAATCAATTAGCTTTATATTATAAGAGGCTAACCATAATATAACTTAAAATTCTATTCAAATATTGCTTTGTAGGAGAAAAAATAGAATTAAGAAGGCCAGAATGCCTTCTTGGAGATTCTCTGAATATCTAATGTGGAAGATAGGAGAGCTGTGTTTCATACAGAATCTGAAATGCTGGTCTTGCTACAAAATTTTGAACCTCAAGTCAAGGCCTAATAACGTTGAAGGTTTTTTTCATACACAGGAAAATAAGAAAAATAGGAATGAGTTGGTAAAATTTTATCAGCATTCTCTTCCCTCCTCAAACTTTCAACATCCTGTAACATAGGGACAAGTTGCTGTTGAGAAATTCATTGGAAAAGACAGAAGCAGACTAGACTACTTCATCTTTTCACCAGCTCTCCAGCACATACTGGCACCATTTGTCTTCTTTCCAGTCCCCAAAGAATATCTGTCCCTGCTCCTCCTATTTAATAGAAAGCTTTCCATTTCTGCCCTCATCCCATCTCCTTTTGCCTAGCCAGGGCCTTCGTTCTCCCAAATGTTCTGTCTACCTGCCACTACATCGGTTTTCCATGTCACAGGTGTTTTCACATCCACTCAGGAACATGTGTTGCACTTCACAATGTCAGACAACCATAACCTTCACTTCTATACCCCAGCCCCCGTGCCAACTGCCTCATCTCTGCCGTCCATCACAGCCTCCAGAGGAGCTGCTGCACTCAATATCACCACTTTTATCTTCTCGTCCTCTACTTTTGGAAAGTTGTTGAATCGTGGAATGTATGTCAATAAAAGATGTTAAGGCATATACGTAGATGCACGTTCTAATGAATGGCAATTTAAAAATACCCATCTTTGAAACCCTTTGTGGGCTTAAGAAATACAATATTATCACTCGTTGAGACTTCTTACTTGTCCAACTATCATTGCATGCCTCTCCCTGCATTTCAGCCACCATGGTGTTAAGTTTGTATTCTTTTCTTATTTTTCTATACTTTTTTATTACATACATTTATCTTTGAACAAAGGTAAGACCATTTTACAGAGATTAAGTTACAGTTTAGGTGAAATAAATGTATGTAAATTGAAGTATATTGTTCTTTAATTTTTATGATTGGCTTCTTTCAACCTTTTGGTTCGCAGGCCAGCCCTCAATCTACTGAGCCACACCAGCCAGGGCTTGATTGGCTTCTTTCAAAACACCGCATTGAGATGCAGTGGTAAAATAGTTCAACAAGGAGGCCGCTTGACCGGAGTAGCTAGTGCCTTTGGTGGCCTATATAAACAAACCAAAGCCAGAGTCAACTAGATTTTTCTCAAGTCCGAGAGAATGAAGCTCAAGAGCAACTGTCACAACAGCCAAATAAATGAAATGTCCCTAAATAAGGCACTTTATGTTACAGTCAATTCAATCCTTTGCTCCACTTTCTCTTTTCTTAGTGAAAACCTCAGTGCTAGCACAGCCAGCAGAGCTCCCTTACACAGTTTTCAGGTTTGGTGCTGCCTTACTCGAATCATTGTATGCTCAGTTACACTGTTTGACTTCTTATAGAGTTCACATTGATGTGAGTAGCTGTAGTTGATTTATTTAACTTTTGTATAGTAGCTCAATGTATACATATTCTACAAATGATATATTCATTCTTTTTCCAGAGATACTTGGTCATGTCCAATTTTGTGCTATTATAACTAATATTGGTAGGACCATTCTTATACATTCTTTCTACAGTGCAAAATCATTTTCTTAGAAGTCAGATAGCTAGGTGATAGTATGTGCTCGTGTCTTATTTCTTAAGACACATTATCTAAATTTCATTTAGATAAATGCCACGTTTTTTCCATAAAAGCTTTATATTCACACCAACAACGTATGTAAGAGTTTCTGTTGCTTCCTATCATCAGCACTACCAGAATG
>PVKM010003437.1:0-57669 GCA_004027735.1 Carollia perspicillata | reverse complement strand
TTTTTTTTTCTTTTCCATTGCCAAAGACTTTTCCCCACATCTGTTCCTCTGTGTTTTTGTGTTTTGGGTAGTTCCTCTTTTAAAAATGTGTGCGTGTCTGAGCAAATTATAAATGCGACTTTTTTCTTCTTCAAAATGATATCTAAAATCAAATTGCTATTATCTGCTATTACTTTTTACTCACACTTAAGAGATGAATTTACTAGTGACCTATTAAATGTTTGATAGTGCATCCTGTTTCATCCGGTGCATACACTCTTGTGATTTAAGGAGAAAAGTTAGCACTTCCTCTGGCTCTATATATCTAAACAATACATTTACCCATGGATATTGATAAAAAAAACTTATAAGTAATATTTAGAAGGTAAAATGGGAATAAATGATATCATGAGCATTTTGTCAAGTGATACATTTAGTCTTTCATGTTTACTTCTATTTAACTGATTATAGGAATAATCTTGTTTTGTTTCCTCTAAGACATTATTTATTCTGCTCTTCTACATTAAGCATTGGGTATAGCTTTGAAAATCTTAGTTATTACCCATTGGGTTCATTCTTTGTTTCTAAATTTCACAAGCCATGTGGAATCAAAAGGGCCATAACAATCATTAATAATTTAGAGAATGCCGAACTCCAAAACAGAATCATGGATGCTATAGACAATTTTAAGCACATACACAAAGCCAACTGGGCACCGTGCCAAGAAAATCTGCCAAGTACATACAACAGGCAGGAAAATCGCTTGTATGTGTATGATAAATAAGTAAGGGAAACAATGCATGAAAAACTTCAAACAAAATATCTGGGGAGTCAACAGATTTCTAAAATATCACAGAAACAAAAATACTTTGAAGCCCTTTCTGCTGGGTCTACTAACTGTGTTATAGTGTGTGATAGATGTGAAACCTATCACAATAGGTTTCAACAAGTTGAATATATTCTAAAAATTTCAAATTTCCTAGGTGTAATACATTATTTTTGGTTTTGCAAACTACTAGGTGACGGGGCCCAGAGCCACAATATAACCACAAGTTTGTGAAGCTTTTCATTATTGGGTATGATGTAAACCTTTACATATTTTATGGAAACTATAGCACTCCATTTGGGATGGCATGTGAATCTGACAAGGGAAAACAAAGAGTCTCCTGTATCTGTTTTCTCACTTCATACATCCGTACCTGGTCTTTCTCAGGCCAGGTCTCTCCTGGCAAATTAAAACAGGAAAACGTTCCTATGAACTGAAGAAACCTATGAAAGGTGGCTTGCTGAAATGTTGCCAGAGGCTTCATTTAGGTCAGCTTTCACAGATTGTAGGTCTGAATAACAATAGCACGAGATGCTAAAATTGTTGCTTTCTGAGAGAAGTGTTCCAAAATTCTCATCTATTGGGCATGAGAGTTGAATAATAATTGGCTTACCGTGCACTTACTATGGAATACTACTTAGATAGGTGCAACCCAGCTATAATTGGCAACGGGACACCAGGGATGCACATTTGCCCTTGCTATTATATCCAAACCAGGAGAAAAATAAATGGATACAGGCTTTAAATAGGAGTAAAAAGTTAACACATGACTTACTTTAATTCTAGGGAGTACAAAGAACATTTGGTAGTCTTAGAAACTTACTGTATATTCTAGTCCTCAGTCTGTAACTGAGATTATTAATAGCATAGATCTTGGGATGAATGAGGTAAATAATTACTTTTGGGGATTTTGAATATTTCTTTTCTCATGAAGAAATTTATCCAGTGAGTAGATAAGTCTATTTTGTTTAATTGAAACTTAGATTTCAGAAATAATATACTCAATTGGATGAAATATTTACATCAAGGAAGTGATTTTTGCTCCATGAAAGTTTATTATTTATCTGAATGAATGTCATTAAAACATTTTTCAACCTGTGTAAGGGGGAATGATCCCTGTGCTGACTTGTTTTCACACTGTGAAATCTTATACTGACACAAGCATTTACATATGAAATGCTAGAGATCTTTGAACATGAAGTTCTCAGGTATATCATAACTAAATGAGTTTTTTTCTGGTGTGTGTGTCTTAGTAACTATAGATGGACAAAAAGGCTGAAGGTCTATACCCCACTAGTAAGTAGTGTCTCCAACATCTAAAATTTACTTCTCTCCTTTTATCTATCAATGGGGCTCATAAAACTTTGTTGTTCAGTGGTTTGAATGTTTGGATAATTCTTAGTGAGTACAGAAAACAACAGAGCAATTGTTTTTATAAACTATGGAATGGGCATAAACTTACCTGTACAGAGGTTGTTGTAAAAGATCTTTTTTTTTTTCTTAAAATTCATGGCTTGACCGGTCAAATTCAGCACTATATGGGGGAGAAACCTAAGTCCCAGTAATATAAATGAACTCAGTCATAATTAATTGAGTCAAAGGGATTTAAATTTTCTAAAATTATTTTACCAAGTGGCTTATGAGATCTGCCTGATATTTTTTTTAACAAGCCAACTGACCCATTGCTTAGTGCTAGCCACTCACAGTACAAAGAGAATTATTGCAACTGTGGGAAACAAAAGACTATATGATATTATTTTGAATGCATAAGATGATTTCCATGAGAAATAGTTTTTTGCTAAGTGCTCTTTCAGGATTATGTCAACCACATGGTAATGTTGATCTGTTTCCACTTCATCCATTCATTCAACAAACATTGATTAAATACAAGTTGTATCCCAGGAATCAATGCTGAATAAGATTCTTAACCTCAATAAGCACAGGGTTGGAGACTAAATAAAGAACACAAACGAAAGTAATTATGGCACAATGTTTTAGTGATATATTAGTATTAAGAAAAGGGAGCTATTAAAAATAAAATCTGAAGAACATCTAACTGAATCTTTGGAGAGTTAAAAGCTTTCTTTTGTAAATGACCTCTTATCAGAGTTCTAAAGGGCAAATAGAAATTAACCAGAAAAAAGAGAAAGAACATTCCAGGCATCCAAAGGATTGTTCAAGGACCAGGAATCAGATTATTACAATGTTAGTTAGACTTTTAGAGATGGCAGTATAGGTAAACACGGTACTTGCTTCCTCACACAGCTGCATCAAAATTGCAAGTAAACATGCAGAACAATCAGCATTTAAAATAGCCAGAAATCAAGCTGAAAGGAAGTCCTATAACTATAAAAATAAAGAAGAAACAACAGCAAGACTGGTAGAAGGGTCAGAGATGCTGAACAGGTTGGTCCCACATCCACATGTGGCAGGTGAAAATTGGGAGGGATATCTCAGGAGCGAGGGGGCCCAGTCCCACACCAGGTACCCCCAGCCAAGATTACCAGTACCGGGAAGAGAAGTCCCCGTAACTTCCGGCTGTAGAAACCAGCAGAGATTGAGGCTGATGAAGAAGGAAACTGCTGGATCCCAGGCAGTTCTTCTTAAAGGGCCCAGGCACAAACTTACTGGGACTCACTCCCACTGAGCTACAGCTTTGGAACAGTAACTTGAAAGTCACCAGAGACATACATGGAGGAACTGAATTGTCTGGCATTAGGGCAAGATCTGATGGGAAATTTTCTTCCAGATAGAAGTGCTAGCAAAGGCCATTGTTCCTTTGAGAAGTCCCTCAAAAGAGCCAGAAGACGGGTGCCACATCTTAGACTCTGTCCACCTGTCTCACACTGTTTGCCCCAACTTGGTGGTCCCCTGAGGCCCTACCCCACCCAACTTTAGGGCCCAACCAATCGGTTTCTAGTGGCTCATCTAAAAGAATGATTTGTCTTGGCTCATGCTGCATATTTTCCTAAATTTTCTCAAACAAGCACCATCTGGCTTCAGTGAGCCCTGTACCTCTCACTAAGTGGCTCCAGGCATGGCACTAGCAAAAGCCAGCCTTGGTTCAAGCTTGGCCTTGCCTGGGCACCTCCAAGTCCAGCACAAGTAGCAGCCATCTCTAGATCACTTTGCAGTAGCAGCTCTATCTGATACATAGAAGAAAACACAGGGAGGCTGCCAAAATGAGGAGACAAAGAAACATGGCTCAAATGAAAGAACAGAACAAAACACCAGAAAAAAAAATGGAGACAAGAAATCTACTAGATGCAGAGTTCCAAACATTATATGTAAGGATGCTCAGTGAACTTAGTGAGAACCTTAACAACATAAAAAAGAACCAGTCCAAAATGAAAGATATACTAATTGGAATAAAGAATAAGTTACAGGGAATCAACAGTAGACTGAATGAAGCCAAGAATCATATCAGTGATTTGGAATATAAGTAAGCAAAAACACCCAATCAGAACAGCAAGAAGGAAAAAGAATAAAAAAAAAATGAGAATGGTATAAGGAGTCTCTGGGACAATTTCAAGCATATCAACATTTGCATCATGGGGGTGTCAAAAAGAGACAACAGAGAGCAAGACCTTGAAAAAAACCTATTTGAAAAAATACTGACAGAAAACTTCCCTAAACTGTTGAAGGAAATAAACATACAACTTCAGGAAGCACAGAGAGATGAACAAGATGAACCCAAAGGCCCACAGCAAGGGATGTCATAATTAAAATGCCAAAGGTCAAAGCCAAAGAGAATCCTAAAAGCAGCAAGAGAAAAGCAGTGTGTTACCTACAGGGGTCTCCCATCAGACTGTCAGCTGACTTCTCAACAGAAATTTTTCAAACCAGAAGGGAGCGGCAAGAAATATTGTAAATGATGGGAAGCAAAGGCCTACAACCAAGATTACTCTACTCAACAAAGCTATCATTTAAAGTCAAAGGACAAGAAAAAGCTACAGGAGTTCATCACCACCAAACCAGTACTCTATGAAATATTAAAGGGTCTTCTTTAAGAAGAAGGAGATGAAGATCAAAAATATAAACAATAAAATGGCAATAAGTACATATCTATCAACAATCAAATCTAAAAAACAAAATAAAAAAAGAAAAACAAATAGAACAGAAACTGAAATAGATACACAGAACATTTTGATGGCTGCCATATGGGAGGGGGATTGGGGTGACTGGAGAAAAAGATGAAGGGATTAAGAACAAATTGGTTGTTACAGAATAGTCATGGGTATCTATAGTACACAATGAAGAATATTGTGTACTTTATAATAGTCTAGTAATAGTCTAATAACTGTGTAGACAATAATAATCTAATAATAGCCTAATAACAATAATAATAGTCTAATAACTATTAGACTATAATAGTCTAATAATGGACAATAATAGTCTAATAACTGTGTATGGGGTCAGATGGGTGCAAGGTTTATCAGATGACCACTTATTAAGTTATGTAATGTCTAATCAATGCAGTGTACAAATGAAATGAACATAATAATGGATGTCATTTGTAATAAAAATAAAATAGGATTAAAATATGTCAGTTAATGCACATGGTTGATTATGCTTAACATTTTGAAACAATACTATGTAATTTACACCACAATTCAAATCAGAAACTTTGGCATATGTAACTCTGTTTCTATGAGGTATTGGTAGGTATTACTTGAGTAAAAATTGAGGCTTTCTGTGTCTATATGCTTTTAGGAAAAACATGTAATTTCTGAAAATCAGACTTTCATTTCAGAAATTTTCATTTCTGAAAATTACATGTAGTATTTTTTTCCTGCCTGGTTTATCTTTAATAAATTAATGTACAATGTGAATCTCCAGGAATTGTTAATAGATAGCAGTACTTTTCAAAATCATATGATCAAGAAACTGTTTACTCATAACTAGTTTCCTTAGAAGTATGCTTTGAGAAACTGCCCTAAATATAAGTGGACATAAACTTCCAAATCCAAGTTCTTTGTAGTAAAGATTACTAAAAAATCATGCAGGAAAATTATAAAGTTTGATAGAGAATTTTAATATTTAAATGGTGTTTCCCCAAAAGTATATGTTCACCTGGAACCTCACAATGTGACATTCAGAATAAGGGTCTTTGAAGATGTAATTAATGGAAGGATCTAAGGTGAAATTATCTGGATTATCAGGAGTCCTAAATCTTATAACAAGTTTTTATTGCTTTTATAGACAGAGGAAAGGAGAGAGGGGGAGACAAAAACATTTATGTGAGAAACATCTATTGGTTGCCTCCTGTACATATCCTGACTAAGGTTGGAACCCACAACCTTGTATGTGCTCTGATCGGGGATTGAACCTACAACCTTTTGATCTACAGAATGATGCTCCAACCAACTGAGCCAAGTGAATCAGGGCCGGTAATGATTTTAAATCTAAAGATGAGTGTTCTAATAAGAGACAGAATTGACAGAAAAATATAGAAGAAGGTCAGGGAAGGACAGAGACAGTGACTAAACTGGTTTGTATATAAGCCAGGAAATACCAAAATTGCTGATAACATGGAATGGGTTCTCTCTCAAGCCTCCAGTAGAAACTGATACTGGAAACACTTAGACTTCGGATCTCTGGCATTCAGAATTGCATGAAAATAAATTTCTACTACTTTAGGCCAGCAAGTTTGTGGTGATTTGTAATGACAACCTCAGGAACCAAATACAAGAATATACTGCATTTATATATATGTTATGTCTTAACAAATTTTAACCTTAACACATATGATTATCAAATGGTCCCCAATGAATCAGGATGTCTCTGCAATTCATGTCCTTGCCCTGCCCTCCTAAGCTGAAGATAGGTTAGCCTTAAGAGTTACTTGAACAAAGAAAATGCAGAAGTCACATTTTATAAGTTCCTGTCCTAGGCCTCAAAGGGATTTAGCTTCCATTTACTCATCTTAGCCCTGAGCCATTTGCAAATGTGTCCAGTTGAGCTTTCTTAAGGATGAGAGGCCCCAGGACAGAAAAGGTGCAGGAGAATGAAGGACCAGGAAGATAGAAGGCTTGGTCAGCTCCCATTCATTCCAGTCCAACACACCAACGGGGCCATCTCTAATCTTCTAGTCCCAGTAGAGCTGCTCACTAAACACAAACACATGGGAGGACCTAGTCAACACAGTCTGGCAAGCCACACAGCTGAGTCCAGCCCAGCTTGCAGAACAGAAGCAGATAAATGTTTGTTGCTTAGTTGTTTTAAGTTGCTTGCTGCTGTCTTGGAGTGGTTTTTTATGCACAATGAAAATTATAATCAGGAAGCACTATCTTCAAGAATTTATTTTTAAAACAAAGACAGACAAAACATTAAAGTAGAATGTCAGTTGGTATGTTGTAGCAAAAGCATGCCTGATTTCTTGTGACCAGCTAAGAATTTCCACTCTCCTGTAACTTTTTCAGTCTTGACTTCATTAACTTTCTCTCTGAGAAGAATGCAAGCCACCCATGAGAAAACGAAGACTCCTGTTCATGAACACCGAAACAGAAAAGTACATTAAAACTCTGCAGAAATACAGCCAGAATACGAATTGCTGAACTGGAATTTTAGCACACTCTACACTCAACTTTTATGAGAAAAAGACAAATGACGACCTAATTTCTAGGGTTTATTTTAAAGGTTATATCATAAGGACAGCACATACTACAAGCATCTCTTATTTAACCCCTTGTATCTTCAGATGACCGCAGACGACTGATATCATAATGACCATGCATGATCTGGAAATAGCATCTGGGTATTAACAATTAAATTCTGATCAGTCATGGTTTAAAACACTTAGCTATATATTGATTTTTTAAATAACTGCAATCCACATAAAGTGTATTGCTAATAATCCAGAGATCAAACATCTAATTAGCATGTATCCTATATTTCAGCCATTACTAGATATAATCAGCTTAAAGATACAGGTGATAACTGACTACTGCTACAAATGAATTCTCATACAAACTGGTTATTCAAATTACACACACACATGCACACAAACACACTTTTATGCACATATGCCTGTGGAGTGTGAGAGTAATTATATTACATTATATTACAAACAGAATTATATTACATTTTTTATTGCAGATAAGCTAACAAGGGAATTGAACCATCCTGGTAACTTGGTCTTGGTCTCAGGAAGGACATTGTCTCTTTCTCTGGACTGGGCTTTTCTAATAAATGAAAAGTGGGCACACAATGACCACTCGTCTATTTTCCATGGACACATTATATGGAGAGAAGAGAAAATAATCCTGACTTTATTTAATTTCTATATTAGAGAAGTTAATAGACTATTATAAAATTAATGTTTTAAACAAACTCATTCATAGTATTGTTACCTTTTTTCAATTGTCCTTTTCCTATGTATTTGGCTTTATTTACTTTCTTCCTTTTTTTCTTCCTTCCTTCCTTCCTCTTTCTCCTTCTCTTATTCCTCTTTTGTTTTCATTATGAAATATAATATGAATTCAGAAAATTCATCTAGATATGGTTACGTATCTCAAGAACCTTAGTGCTACCTCTTCTTCCTCTTCTCTAATTCCCTTGTCTTCTATTTCGCTTTGTCTTTTTAACTGATGCTACAACTACGATTTTGCTCTGATTGTGTAGGTGATTTTTAAGGGTAAAATTTTAACAATAATTTTCATAATTAAAAACAACAGCAAAACATTTTAAAAACAAAATTTATGGCATGTAAACAGACAATAAGTATTTCTACTAAGAAAATATTACAGCTGATTTTCTTTCATCCCTGCAACATTTTTATCTGCTATACTTATTCACTTTTCCTAAGTTCGACTTCCTAAGCAAGCATTTCCAGCAATAGGGAATACTTTCAATTAGTAGTTCTCTACTTCTCTGGTTGCTAAGCAACTAACTTATGGTGAAGAATACATAATGATCAGCACAGACACCTTCAAGTGGTGGAAAGTATAGGTTTTGATATTGTACTACAGTTTCTAAAAATATAACCATTGGGGAAACTGAGTAGAGGAGTATAAGAAAACTCTCTATACCATGTTGTAACTTTCTGTATATCTAAAAGTATGTCAAAATTGACAGTTAACAAAAACCTTAATAGAAATATGATTAATAGACTAATAGTGTCACATGGAGGGCAGAATAATGGAAAAAAATAAGAGACTGATTTTATATGAGGGAGTGAAGGCATCCATGAAAGAGATTAACTTTGCAATTGAATAAATAATTCCAATCCTGAAAACGCAAGGGGAATAATGAAGTGTTTACATTAGATATTTTAGAAACTAAAGTTATCTCTGAAAAGTTTGGCATTCATGATATGAAGTAATCTGAGTCCTAGATCTAAAAAATTATCCTTTTTCTAGAATATTAGTGAATATTTTCTTCATCCTAAACCATTCAGACATTAAAATGATCATTGACAATTATTAACAACAGGGGGAAATAGAGGTAGACCAAAAAAAAAAAAAAAAAACATGGGGAAATTCAAAAGAAGATCACCCTTTAAAGACTCCATATTCAGTGAGTGGTAGTTTGACTGTAACTCTGCCATAAATTTCTTACTCTTAGTACTGAGTGCTCTTTCACTGAGTGAATCTACTTTATGAACATAATAAGGAAAAAGATTGCACCCAATTATAGGTATAAAATGATAAAAAATGTCTCAATATACAAATGTTTCAAGGCCCTATTACTAATGTTGCTCTCATAGGGCAATGCTACTGTCCTATGCCTCTTTAATGAAAGTACCAAGAAGTATATTCACCTGCAATAGAGATTATCCATTTTAGCTGATGCTTATTACATAATATCATTAGATAATATTACCACATTATTTGCTATTCAAGAATGTGGAAATATTTAGAAAATGGTCCTTAATATATCTATAGAATTAGTTAGAAGAATGGCAAATCTGTTTTTAATAGTTTCATCTGCTTTTTCAGTTTCAATGGAATAATTTTTAATAAAATATTTTCATGACTTGCATGTGTCTTTCAAGGAGTATTGGAATTTTATTCGTAATGTTTATCCTTAACTAAATTTCAAAATGATCTGACTTTTAAAAGTTCAGAGAAAATCACTGGGATTTATAGATCACAGATATAAGAGCTATACAATTCTATTATGAATCTTGTGGTGTTAACCCCTCACCTTAGAAATCATGGTCTTGACCACACACACACACAATGCATCACTATATGACTTTAAACATCATTAATATCTTCCTAACACTAAACCAGAGGATGGACATGGACATTATTGCTAAAGAGGGTCAAATTATTTTAAGTCAGAAAACTGTAAGTATGCTACTTGAGCAAAAATATTACAATAAGTAGAAGACTACAGGTAAAAATTTTTTTGTCCAAGTGATATTAGCTAAACCATACATTTTATACTGATGATATCAATTATTGAATGAATGTGCTGGAACTCCCTTACTGATCTTACATGATTTTTTACTGCTTTCCAAAAAACATTTAAAATGTGCTTTATACTTCTACAACTTTTCATTGTCTATATACTCATTGAACAAACTGAAGTTAATTATTTAAATAATTACTCATTATAATATATACTGAATAAAAATAACAGTAATTATAATATCACTATAGGTTGTTACTGATTCTTAAATTTTTTTTACCATGAGTTTCATGACCTAATGATTTTAAGCTTTAAATTATTTCTTTTAATATACATTATTTCTTTAAAAACATTACAGAAAGCAGCATCTAAAACTATATAGAAGTTAATTTATATATTTTGTCTCATTGATTCTTGTGGACTAAAATTGACTACTTTAAATAGCCTATTTTAACAACAGCTCATAAAATTTTATAAATTACTATGTGTTTAACTTTACTGTTATTTTATATTTGAATTTATGAACAATGTATATGTATGTATCAATCCAGAAGTAGTAATATTTAAATTATTAATATATGTATATGCCTTATATGTTATAATTTTCCCTAGATTTGTTTCCTCTCTCTCCATATGTATGTGTGTGTATGTGTGTGTGTATATATGTATAAACAGTATATATATACTGCACCATGTACATATATATACTGCTTATATATATATACATATATATATACATACTGTTTATCTCTTGTTTTTTTAACAACTTTGATTTTTAAGAATACTGTACTCAGGTGCAAGGGTGAGGAATAAACATGCTGAATGCAGGGGTACTAGATAAGTGGGGGAAATGCCAAAATGAAATAAAAGGTAAGACAGAACCTTCAAAAAGCTAGAAAATGAAAATACAACCTTGTGAAAAGCTTCCATTTTAATATACATGTATGTTAATAAAAATAATAAACTCAATGGTTACTGAAGAGATAAGTGGACAGTATTACTTTGTGATATGCCAGTAAGAAAAGACTTTGACAGGAGTAGGGAATTTTCCAAATTTAATGTGAGGATTTCATGTATAAAATTTTCACTTGGTGGTGAATTACTTGCATAGCACTTTGTGTGCTACATTAAAAGCCAACCATTAATACTCAGAACCAGCACTTAATCCTTGTTTCATTTTTTCTCTACCTTCTGCAGTGACTTTTAAAATCTGAATACAATGACACCATTTCTAAGGACAGACTGCTATATTAAACATACAAATGTTTAACACATATTAAATACAGGATGGATTTTAGTAAATCAGAAATGGTAAAAAATGATAATTAATACAAAAGGTATCTCTTCATCATAATTTATATTGCATTAAATACAATTCCGATTTCCAAGAACAAAATGCAATGACTAGGTCACTTCTCCACTGAAAAGAAATAGTCTTTTCAATGAGGACAATGACACATGAATAAATTTGGAAAATAGTAGGTATTGCTGAATGGTATAACATTTGAGACAACACTTTTATTGTATAAATTATAAAGCTGGAAATTTATATTATTTTACTTTTGCACAAAAAATAGCTAATGCATAAATATTGCATATGTGACTTTTTTCTAGTTTTTTTCTATTTCTTTTAAATTTGGGAGTTAAAATTAAAGAATCTATTTGTACATAGTTCTAAGTTCACGTATACCTGTTTCTGAATGAATCTTGATGTCTCACAAGGATCAAATGCTATGAAAAACCTGATTTCTTCCAAATCTGAGTCTACTGTTTCACTAGCAGAAGGAAAATATCTTTATCAAAGCTAATAGAAAAAAATAATGATAATAAAAAAACTACACTTGATCGAAGAAAAAGAAAAGATATTTCTTGTAATATTAAAGTCAACTTGATTAAAAAAAAAAAAAAAAGCAGTTAGCTATCTAGGCCTGCCCCTACCATTTGTAGGACATGGGGAAGTATTGATATTATAAATTTAGGTTCACCTATTACATACCTAAATATTTAAAATATATAAATCAAATTAAGAAATTGTGAGAGCAAGCCTGGTCTATCACCCTACATTGACAAATACGACTTCACAAAAACCTTGAAAGCCAAATTGAAACCCTGAATTTTTGGACTACTTAGAGTTCTATGCATAATGTGGGAACTGAGTAAGCCATCACAGGCCTGCCTTCTGTCTTCATTCTCTTCCCACCCTTGTTTCCATCTTGTATGATGAAGGGCTTTGCATACATTCGAGAAGATACCACAGCTTACTCTCCAGCTAGCCTTTGTTAGCCATCCCTTTGGCCTAGGGTTGTGCACACCAGTCTACCAGGGGACAGACTTGGGCAAGATGCTAGAACAGATCTTAAAAGCAATCTTAGGATCTTTTGAAAAAATTTTCCTACAGAGGATTAAAGCCTTCAGTACTTGTACACTGGCATTGACAGCGAGGCACGGATATGCCTCCTGCTTTAATTGAGCACATTCCCTTACTTAGTGGACTCCTCATGCCATGGTGCAAGCAGGGAGTGAGGGAGGGTGCACTCTAGAACAGGGCCTGGAAGATGAGCCTCTCTTCTCTTGTGTTCCAGTGCAGCAAGCAGCTGTCCCTCTCTAGTGTTCATTTTTTTCATAGAATTAGTGAGAGTTATGAAGACAGCCTGAAGACACCTTTAATAAATATTTATAAATGAAAGTTTACTATTAAATTAAGGGAGAGCCCTGCCTAGTGTGGCTTAGTAGATTGAGCTCCAGCCTGTGAACCAAAAGTTTGCGGGTTGATTCCCAGTCAAGGCATATGCCTGGGTTGTGAACCAGTTCCCCAGTTGGGGGCATGTGAGAGGCAACTGATCCATGTATCTCTTGCACATCACTGTTTGTCTCCTTCTCTTTCTCCCTCTCTTCCTCTCTCTCTAAAAGTAAATAAAAATCTTTAAAAAAGTAAAATTAAATTAAATTAAAGGAGATATATCAACACATATTCACTCATTTTGAAGCTGGAAAAAAATCTGTATTTTATAGAATTTATTTGTGCACAGTTCTTTAGTAAGTGTTCTGTGTGATCAGAAAGGTATTACATAGAGTCTTTACCTTCAGGTAATTTAGTATCCAGGTGTGAATGTAAGAAATACAGACACAGGACTTCCAGCCAAGATGGAGGTGTAGGTAGACATACTGTGCCTCCTCACGCAATCGTAATAAGGACAACAATAATTCAGAAATAAAATAACAACCAGAACTGACAGAAAATTGAACTGTATGGAAGTTGTACAACCAAGGAGATAAAATAGACACATTCATCCAGATCAGTAGGTAAGTGGGGCAGAGTCGGGCAGCGGGACAGAGAGGGGTTGCGGGACAAAAAGCACCTTGGGTGAGCAAGATGGCAGTGGGCAGACCCTGGGCATTCAGGCGGAGGCTGGCAGACCCTGGGTGTGGGGTGGCAACTGGCAGACCCGGCGAGGTGGCAATTGTGAAGCAAGGCACTGCTTGCCAGGAGGCTGACCTGGCAGTCCCACATGTGCACATAGATAAACCAGGGTCCCAGTGCCAAGAAATAAAGCCTCGAAAAAAACGATTGAAAACACCTGTGGGGACTGACGCACAGGGAGAGACTCCCAGGCTCACAGGAGAGTACATTGGGTCCCAGAATGTACACAAGCCCACCCACATGGCAATCGGCACCAGAGGGGCCCAGTTTGCTTGGGGGAAGTGGCAGAGAAGGCTGAGATCTGACCGAGAGCAGAGCACGCACCATTGTTCCTTCTCGGGCCCCACCCCCATATATAGAATCACAACCCAGTGACTGGGTTGCCCCACCCTGGTGAACACCTAAGGCTCTGCCTCTCATACATTAACAGGTACAACAAGACAAAAAAAAAAAATGGCCCAAACAGAAGAACAGATCAAAGCTCCACAGCAAATACAGCTAAGTGACCAAGAGATGGGCAACCCATCAGACACACAGTTCAAAGCACTGGTGATCAGGATGCTCACAGAATTGGTTGAATTGGGTTGCAAATTAGATGAAAAAATGAAGGCTACACTAAGTGAAATAAAGGAAAATCTACAGGGAATCAATAGTGATGGGAAGAAAACCAGGACTCAAATCAACGGAGTGGACCAGAAGGAAGAAAGAAACAACCAAACAGAAAAGAATGAAGAAATTAAAATTCAAAAAAATGAGGAGAGGCTTAAGAACCTCCAGGACATCTTAAAACATTCCAACATCTGAATTATAAGAGTACCAGAAGGGGAAGGGGAAGAGCAACAAGTGGAAAATTTATTTGAATGAATAATAAAGGAGAACTTTCCCAATCTGGCAAAGGAAATAGACTTCCAGGAAGTCCAGGAAACTCAGAGAGTCCCAAAGAAGTTGGACCCAAGGGGGAACACACCAAAACACATCATAATTGCATTACCTAAGATTAAAATGAAGGAGAGAATTCTAGAAGCAGCAAGAGATAAGGGGACAGCCACTTACAAAGGAGTTCCCATCAGACTGTCAGCTGATTTCTCAAAAGAGACCTTACAGGCAAGAAGGGGCTGGAAAGAAGTATTTCAAATCATGAAATGCGAGGACCTACATCTAAGACTGCTCTATCCAGCAAAGCTTTCATTTAGAATGGAAGGGCAGATAAAGTACTTCTCAGTAAGGTCAAGTTCAAGGAGTTCATCATCACCAAGCCCTTATTTTATGAAATGTTAAAGGGACTTATCTAAAAAAAAAGAAGATAAAAAACATGTATAATAAAATGACAGCAAACTCACAAATACTAACAACCACACCTAAAACAAAAATAAAAGCAGACTAAGCAAACAACTAGAACAGGAACAGAACCACAGAAATGGAGATCACATGGAGGGTTAGCAACAGGGGAGTGGAAGGAGGAGAGAGGGGGAGGAGGTACAGAGAATAAGTAGCATAGATGGTAGGTAGAAAATAGACAGGGGGAGGGCAAGAATAGTATGGAAAATGTAGAAGCTAAAGAACTTATGACACATGGACATGAACTAAAGGAGGGGAATGTGGGTGGGAGAGGGTGCAGGGTGGAGGGGAATGAAGGGGGGAAATGGGAGCTATGATGATCAAAGAAAGGTTAATAGAGGAAGTAAAGTTTGAAGGTGATCCTGGAAGCTGGCTTTATGAAGAAGAGGAAGGAATGCATTACAGATCATTTAAACACTAATTGCAAGTTTATAGTGAAGGAATTATAGAAAACACATTCAGAGGTTTCCAGAATGTATAAATTAGATAGAAGAATGTGATTTTTTCAGAATATTTACAGACATACGTAGAAGTTAATGGTCAGGACAAATTGTGGAGAGTTTACAATATTAGACTTATGGAATATGGATTTTATTTTATAAATGAATGGAGGAGGAAAGGATGATTAAAAATTGCTGGAAAAAATGGACCCACCTACAAAAGGAGAGTCATGAAATAATAACATGTATTGGTATATCGAAAGAAATCAGTATGACCTTCTTCTTCAGCTTCCACCATTTAAGTATAAGGGCTACCCTAAGTAATAAAAGTAGAAATGTATTTGAGAAATCATTGAAATGAAGAATTTAAGTATATGATGAGTAGATATGGGAAAACCAAAAAAAATGAGAGTCTAACTCCAAATTCTGAATCAGATTGACGATGGTACATTTCACATAAATAGGGGAAACTTGGGAGAGGGAATTTGTGCTTGCCCTGCTATAGGGGATGAAGCCAACTTTGCACAGCTAATGAGTGGTAAGGCTGGAACATGAATTTACCTTGTCTGCTGTTAGAGACTTTGCTCTTAACCATTGTGTCACACCTCTGAAGTGTTACTAATTCACAGAGACACAAATCCAGTAGAAGCTGATGGGACTGTATAATTAGGGGAGAGATAGGTCCTGTCTAGGTCCTGTTTTCCCAGAGAAAATGATGGGTAAATAAATATACTCCTTGAATAAACTATCATACCAAATTTCAGATATTCTAGGTATAGGAGACTAAAATATTGGAATCTTTTATTTCTTAATATGTTACTATGTTATTCATGACAAGTTTGAGAAGAAAATTTAAAAGGGACACAATTGCACATAAATTGTTATAGTAGGAAGTTAGAAAGAAAAGATTTTTAATGAAAGAAAGTAGGAGTATGAAATGGTAGCCATATCAACTGAAGTCACTCATGATAGACATGCATAGACATATCTGTTATTAATAAAGAAGGAACCACAGAAGATTAGCATCTTGATGTTGCTAGGCAAAGGTCTGATTCTAGAGATGAAAGAAGGAGATTAGGTTTCAAGCCCTGGTAAATTTAGTCTGGATTACGGGCCTCCTGAAAATTCAAGGATGGATGATAACCAAATGTAGAAAAATATGAGATGGAAAGAATTATGTATAGGTATCATCATATATGAGGGAGCTCTCCACAAATGGTCATAGAGGGTCTCAACAAAACAGAAATGACTCTACCCACCGAGAATAAAGGAAATGGGATAATTAGGAGCTTAAGGAGACTGAGCAAAGCCCGAGGTATATCATGGAAGTAACAAGTCAAGTCTTATTAATCTACATTCATTCATTCACTTGAGAACTGACTTAGTCATACATTTGTTAAAGTGCATTCTTATCATGGTGGATAACATGTATTATTTCTGGATTTATTTCACCTAATTGTTTTTTTTCCCTTGCCCTAATATCTCATCTTTATTCTTACTTCCCGATTCCTCTCCCTTCCACACCAACGTCAGTATTGTATTGTCATCACTTAGAACAGTACTCTGCACATAGTGGGTACTCTAAATTTTGAATGAGTGCGAGAAAAAATGAATGCAAGGACAAGAAATTGGTACAACTAAAAATCTCTGTCTCAGCCTATTTTGCTGTCCATAGAGCTTACTTTTCTGCTTGTTGCTGTTCTTTATCCACCACTCGCAAACCTCACTGTAGTTAGTAATTACAAGAGCTACTCGTGTCTTTTAGTATTAGATACATCAGCCTTTCTCTTATTATTGTGACATTTCCAATATTGTATTTATGGAAGGGAGCACCCATCATGTTCGTTTTCCAATTTATCAGAGAAAACTTTCTACTTTAAAACTTTCACACTACACAAATCTCTCATGTCGCTTTTCTTTCCAAGTTACTCCAACTTGTGCAAATTTCTCTGAATAATTTTAAGATTTAAGAATCTAATAAATTATTGATTAATCCAAGATGTGTAGTCATCTCCTATAAGATGAATCTATAATGAAATACTCAGTGCACTATTCCGAAATATCACACAGCCAGTGACAAGGCATCCACAATAGTTTCTAGGTCATCATTTCTTGTCCCCCAAAATGAAGTTTGTCAACTACTTTACTCCAAGAATGTAAATATAAAAGTTATACACAGTGCAATGAAATAAGTATCCCTAAAAGCAAGAATACACTTGGACAAAAAAAGGAAGGTAAAATAGATTAAGAAAATATGCAGACACTATCTCTGGTCCTTAATCGTTACGTAATTCTGGGGAGCACGTTTCTTCTGGGACTCATTTTTTATAGAGGTAAAGCGAGGACAAAAACAGCTTCTCTGCCAGGCTCACAACATTTCTGTGAGAATAAAAGGCAATGAATGGTTATGAAACTATTTTCTAAACATTATAAAGTACCATAATTATAAATAAAGAGGAATGCTTGCTTTTGTACCCATGTTTCTGTTATAAATGTTGTTCGGGTTTTAAATTTTAATACATTTGTTGTTTGTTTTTGCTACTCAGTGTTTGAACACTGACATTCTCTTATAAATGTTTTCTGCAAAAAAAAAAAAAAAGGGTTGTATGCCCATGGAATAACTTTATGTGCTCAGTCTTTTAATTTAAAAAAATTCTATTGTGATTTCTTTGTAGAGAAAATGATTACATTCTAATTTAGATTTTGTGCAAATTACAGTAATTATGTGAAGTAAGTAAGATAATTCATGAAAGCTATTTGTAGTACTGTTTAAAACTACTTTTCATTTATTCAAACTTATTAATTTTTCCCAATCAGAAATGAATCATTATCCAGGTAAATAAAAGATTTTGTCTAGAAAACTTTGGTTTTTGAATTCAGGCGATGCCATCATTTTCTCCTCTTTATGTCTTAGATAGCTTATTCTAAATTACCCAGAAAATTGCCTTGATTTTACAGTTTTATTTCGCATTCTCTAAGTCTCAGGCAAAAGTTAAAGGGAAAAACAAAGGAAAAGGAAATTGTACTCAAGTCACATAGACATCTGAAGTCTTTGATTTATGTGAAATCTCCTGTTTGGTAGAGGATATAAAGGAAAAGAAAGGGATATTGAATTTTTTAAAACATACGTGCTTAGTGTTTTGTCTGCCAATGAGCTGAACACATATTTATTTTTCCTCTATACTTTCTGCATTGAAACCAGTACATTACAAGCTTATCATACAAATGATTAAAAAATACTTGCCACTTTTCTATTACTTCTTTGTTCTTTTTCTGATGAAGTTACTATTCTACATAGAGTCATTTTAACCTCCTCATGTCTTTGACAGTGGGAACATCTTGACATGACTCCAATTTCAATGCCAATGTGTTGGAAGAATAAAAACACATTAACTTTAAAATTCTGAAGTATATTAATGTCACCATAGAAATACATGCAATGCCCTGACTGGTGTAGCTCAGTGGGATGGGCAGCTTCTTGCAAACCAAAAGATCACCAGTTCCATTCCCGGTCAGGTCACATCCCTGACTTGGCCTGAGCTCTCATCAGCGTCATGTCTACTCCAATTTCATAAAGCTCATAGACAGAATAAGCAACAGGGGAAAGTCTCAGGAAAAGCATTGCTAGACTGGTGGCAGTTCTGAGAGCTATAGGTCCATCGATCCTCTGATAATGATGCAGTGCTAGCAACAAAGAAAAGACAGCATTTAAGCTAGGAATCTAAACGTGTGTGTATGTGTGTTACAGAAAGAGGACTTTCTTTTATCGACACCCAGTTGATTTCAGCTTCTAGACCTATAATGTAAACAAGCGAACAATAGTCCTGGAGGGTTGCCTTTTCTCCTTTACTCAGGATTGGAATTTGCTTACTGTAGTTTAGAATGTATGTAGATGTCACAACATGTGAACTCATGGTGAAAAGCCACAAAAGAAGGGAAATTCAAGAGTGAGAGGGCATGTTGAATTTACTGGCCTGCCTGACCTCGCATTGAAAATATTACTCACAGAATCAGTAGCATTCAAAATGCTGGCAGAAAGAGTGTCAGGGGTTGGCAAAGGGTGAACCTGCATCAGCTTCCTGGGCCCAAAACTTTGAGAATATAGTTAGCACAATAAACTATCAGCTATATAGTGTAGTGGCCACGACTGAAATGCAGCTATTCATTTAGTACCTTTTTTTTTTTTTTTTGCTCTTTGACATGTGCCCAGATCAAATGTACATAACTTCTTCTTTGTTGTAGAAAAAGAAATACAAAAGCCTCAGAAGAAGTTGAGCCCTGGAATGCTTTTAATAAGCAGTTGACTATGAATAACAATTATTTGAAAGAGTCTTCCAGATTGCTCCTCTGGCCCCTTGGTTTGCTTATCACTTACTGAGAATTACAGAGGCTCCTACTATTGTAATCTTTTTTTTCTGTGCTAGAAAGATGTGAGGATTTTCTACAGTCAGTAGCATTTTATAGATTTTCCATAGACAGGGCAATGGTGGCCTAGGAAAATGCTGCTCATTCACCAAGTTTATAAATATTTATTGTGCAGCTGCTATGTGCCAGGCTTTGTGTTAAGCCCTGGGTAGAAAGTAGACATGTTTCTTTTTCTCTGAAAATCAGTCTAGGAAGTATAATACAGATTCAGATATAATGTGCGTCTTATGTTCTGAAACATGTTTTTGGTTGCTATGTCCATTTCTACCAGAGGAAGAGAATGTGGCTTCGGGACTTTTTTCATATATTCATTTCATTTTAGGATTGTCCCACTCCCAGTTTTCCAATTAAAGTTCATCTAGACCATTTTTAAAGGAAACGGATCCAGGCTTTGTGGGAACTGGAGCTTATAAAGTATGGGGACCCTCTTTAGGAAAAAGGATACAAGGTCCTAGAGGGTGGAGGATCCCTTGTGTATATTTGTCCAAAATTTTGGAAGCAAATGAACTTACCATAGTATATTCTTACTTCTTTTCTGAATATAATACACCGTATATTCTACACTAATGCCAAAGAAGGTTAATCTTTTTGTCTGGGTTATTTTCAGCTTTCAGAAAAGTAAGTACATATATATCACAACTTCTAAATGTTTTCTTTAGACCTTATAGTTTGAGTTTAGAATACTAGACAAGTTTCAATGTTTTCTCTTTATATAATGGTTTAAATTATAAAAATGTACTGTCATGTGTAGTTACATTAAAACTTCCTAAAGTCAAAGTAATCTTAGGAAAGAACAAAGTTGTAGATACCATACTCCCTGATTTCAAACTATACTACAAAGCTATGGTGATCAAAACACTATGGTCCTGGCAGTAAAATAGACACAGAGATCAATGGAACAAAGCAGAGAGCTTAGAAATAAGTCCACACTTACATGGCCAATTAAGCTATGGCAAAGGAGGCAAAAATATACAATGGAGAAAAGACAGTCTCTTCAAATGATATAGCTGATAACGGGTTAATAACCAAAATACATGAAGAACAACTACAGCTCAACATAAAAACCACAAACAATTCTATTAAAAAGTTTACAGAGGATCTGAATAGGTATTTTTCTAAAGAGGACGTACAGGTGGCCAACCAACACATGAAAAGATGTGCAGCATCACTAATCATTGGGGAATGGATATGTAAACTAAAATGAGATATCACCTCACACCTGTTCGAATGGCTATTATCAAAAAGAGCACAAATAACAAGTGCTGGTAAGGATGTGGAAGAAAAGGAAACCTCCTGTACTATTGATGGGATTATAAGTAAATGTGGGCACTATGGAAAACAGTATAAAAGTTCCTCAAACATTAAAAATAGAACTACTATACAACCCAGTGATTCTACTTCTAGGATTTATTTGAAAAAAGTAAAAGCAACAATTCAAAAATATATGCACCATATGTTCATTGCAACATTGTTCACAATAGCCAAGATATGAAACAGCCTTGGTGTCCATCAGTAGTTGAATAAAGAAGACACACAATGAATATACTCAGCTGTAAAAAAGAATGAAATTACAAAGACCCAATAACACTCTCATCTTGTCAGTATTTACTCCCAACTCTATTTCCACCATCAAAGATAGCAATTAATATGAATTTTAAAATTACAGATGCAATTTGCCTGGCTATACACGCACATGTGTATATGTACATGTGCATGTATAATTCTTGCTTTGGTATAATTTTAAACTTACAAAAAGTTGCAAAAATAGTGGAAGGGACTCCAGATTCACTCCTGCATACATTTTAATGTATTGTCATCAGTACATTTGATGTATTGTCCTCTCTCCCTCTGAACCACCTGTAAGTTGGAGATTCCATGCTCCTTCAACCATAAACACATCACTGGAAATTTCCTAAAACCAAGACATTCTCTTATGTAATAACATTCTATTATACAATTTAGATACAGTTAGAAAATCAGTAAATTTTAGAGTACATTATAGAGTTTTTTAAATGTTAAAATATATTAGCCATCAATTATTTGTTAATGGATTAAGCATACATTTGGACTAAGCAAGCAAAACTAAGACCATTATTTCTCTGTGGAAATTAATGGCATATTCGAGGAGAAAATACCAAACTCCAGGGAATGTCTTGTAAATTCATCATTTAACATGAGCTACAATTACCAAAAACAAAACAAAACAAAACAATGGCTTGCTTCAGTGATGTTCTGGCTTTCAAATATTTAAAAAATTAGTGGGCAATCTAGTCCCTGATTCTTCCCTGTTCTTTTTTTTTTCTTAATGGACTATGCTCCAGAGTTCATTGACATTTCAATTGAAAGCCATCTTTTTTTATCACATATTCAGCTATCAGTAAATACCAGAGATGCTATTTCTCAATGTATAAGTTGGAACAACTTACCATTCCATTTAAAATTATTTTTATTCATTCAGCTAAAATTTTTAAGAAAATGTGCTATATTGCATAGCATCGGCATATAATAATTTTTTAAAAATGGATGAAAAACATCCTGAGTCTTAAGGAGTCTCAAAGATAGACCTCATGGATAAGGAGAATATGTCTTACGTGTAGAAGAGATTACAGTGCACTAAGGATTTTGATAAGGCAAAAAATAATTTTTCCTTGGGTGATCAGAGAAGGCTTTTTGAAAGAGCTGTCATTTGAGATGTGCCATGAAAGATATATAGGGTTTCTATAGATGATGATAGGAGAGGACATTTAAGAGACTATTTGTGCAATTCACACAGGTAGAAAACTACTAGGTATTAAAAAGTCAGATGAGTAAGTGGTTCAGCATAGGTGAGAAAGAAGAAATCGTAATGAAACTATTGTGAAGGACTACAAATAACTGCTTAAGAGTTTGGATATTAGTACATGTAGGACAATGATTTTCAACCTTTTTCATCTCATAGCACATATAAACAAATTACTAAAGTTCTATGGCACACCAAAGATACATTTTTGGCAAATCTGACAAAAAATAGTTATAATTTTGATTCATTCACACCAGGCAGCTATTGTATTGGCTGTTGCCATTGTTTTCATTGGACAATCTAAGGGAACAGAGGTCAGTGCCCCTGACTAAATAGTCAGGTATTGCACATTTTAAAATTTCTTGTGGGACACTAGTTGAAAAATCTCTGGTATAGGGGAACAAGTGGACATTATTTTATTTTCTTAATAGGTAATATATTCACATGATTCCAAAATAGAAAAACTCTCCATTCTGTCTTCTTTTGTCTCTATAGTTCTCATCTCCTTTCACAACTGAATGCTGTTCTTGGTGTCTTAAGTGCTCTAGGCACATATAAAAAATAAAAATATAAGTGATGAACTTCCTTTTTCTGGCAGCATGGTGTATATCCTTTCTGTACCTTGTTTATTTTTTCATGAAAATACTTCTTTTATTTTGGTTTCCTGGAAATTTTATGACTTGTTTTGTAATTCTTTTTTTTTTATTGTTGCTCAATTACAGTTGTTCCTATTTTCGCTCCCATTACTCTCCATCACCCTACCCGTACTCACCTCCCACATTAAATCTGCTTCCCATTGTATTTGTCCATGGGTCCTTTACAGGAAATAGTTCTTAAAGTGCTTTCCATGCTAATATATGAAGAGAGAATTCCTAATAGTCTTCACAGTTACAAAATATTTAATCAAATGGAAATAACATTTACTTAAGTAACATTGTACCCAACATAGGAGCACCAGAATATATAAGAAAAATCTTTGTGGACATTAAGAGAGAGAGCGACAGAAATACAGCCACAGTAGGGGACTTTATTAACCCACTGAAATTAATGGATAGCTCCTCCAGACAAAAAATCAACAAGGAAACAGTGACTTAAATGACCCATTGGATTGCATGGATTCAACTGATATGTGCAGAACCTTTCATCCAAAAGCAGCAGAATATAAATTCATCTCAAGTGCACAATGACTGACAACATGTTAGCACACAAGTCTTAATACATTCAAAAAAATGAAATTATATCAAGCATCTTCTCTGAGAACAGTGGTATGAAACTAAAAATCAACTACAATTTTAAAACTCAAAACATTCAAACACATGGGGGCTGAATAACATGTTATTAAACAATGAATGGGTTAACAATAAAATGAAGGAAAAAATAAGTTACCTGGAAACGAATGAAAATGAACACACAACAACCCCAAATCTGTGAGACACAGTGAAGTCCTGAAAGGGAAGTTCATGGCATTACAGGCTGACTTCGAGAAGCAAGAAAAATCTAATCTAAAAGAAATAATCTAACCCTAACCCACAAATTACTAGGAAATAAACAACAAACAAAGCCCAAAGTGAGTAGAAGGAAGGAAATAATAAAGATTAGCATGGAAATAAATGACATAGAGACTAAAGAAAAATATAAAAGGTCAATGAATCAAGAGGTGGTTCTTTGAAAAGATAAACAATATTGTGACCCTTTAACCAGAATCGTCAAGAAAAAGAGAGAGGACCCAAATTTTATTTATTTATTTATTTGCTTCTTGAAGTCAGCTTGTAATGCTATGAAATGAAGGAGGAAAATTAACAATAGACACCAAAGAAATACAAAGGAGTGTAAGAAAATACATATAGTAATATGCCAACAAATTGTACAACCTGGGAAAAGTGGATGAATTCCTAGGACCATAGAATCTTGAACAGAGATTCTGAACAAAGAACCTGAGAACCTGAGAACCTGAACAAACTGCCTACAACGAATAAAATCGAAGCTGTAAAGAAAACACTCCAAGAAACAAAAGCATTGGACCAGATGGCTTCACAGGTGAATTTTAGCAAACATTTAAAGAAGAATTAACACCTATCTTTCTCAAACTATTCCCAAAAATTCAAGAGAAGTGAAGACTTCCAAGCTCTTTTTATAAGGCCAGCATTATTCTAATTCTGAAACCAGATAAAGACACTAGAAAGAGAGAAAACATATAGATCAATATCCATGATGAACATAGATGCTAAAATCCTCAAAATAATGCTAGCAAACTGGATCCAGCAATACATTAAAAAGATCATACACCATAATCAAGTGGAATTTATTCTGAGGATGTAAGGTTGGTACAATATTTGCAAATCAGTAAACGTGATACATGACATACACAAAATGAAGGATATATAACATAAATATATCAATAGATGTAGAAAAAGCACTTGATAAAGTACAGCACCCATTTATGATAAAAAGCCTCAGCAACGTGGCAGTAAAGGGAACATACCTAAATACAATAAAGGCCATCCATATATAACAAACCCACCACTAGCATCATACTCAATGGGCAAAAACTACAGCACTCCCCTTAAGATTGGGAACAATATGGAGATGTCTGCTTTAACCACTTTTATTCCACTTTGTACTGGAAGTCCTAGACACAGCAATCAGACAAGAAGAATAAACAAAAGGGATCCAAATTCAAAAGGAGGAAGTAAAACTGTCATTATTCACAGATGACATGAAATTCTTAAAGGCTCCATCAAAAAATCTATTGTATCTAATAAATGAATTCAGTAAAGTAGCAGGATACAAGGTTAATATTCGGAAACCAGTGGCTTTCTATACAACAATAATGAACTCTCACATGAGAAATTGAAAAAACAATCTCACTGGCTATTATAATAACAGAAAAAAAATAAGGTATGCAGAAATAATTTTAGCCAAGGAGGCAAAAATCTGTACTTGGAAAGTTATAGGATACTAAAGAAAGAAATTAAAGAGATAAATAAGTGGAAGAATATACCGTGTTCATGGACTGGAAGAATTAACATCATTAAAATGTCCATACTACCCAAAGCAACCTATAAATTCAATGCAATTCCAATTAAAATACCATTGCCATGTTTCACAAACCTAAACAAGTATTCCAAATATTTATACGGAACCAAGAAAGACCCCAGACAGCCTCAGCAATCTTGAGAAATAAGAACGAAGTTGAAGGTATCACAATACCTGATATCAAGCTATGCTACAAGGCCATGGTGATCAAAACAGCATGGCGATGGCATAAGAACAGGCATATAGATCAATGGAACAGAAAAGAGAGACTAGAAAAACCCATGCCTTTATGGGAAATTAATATTTGACAAAGGAGGCAAGAGCATATAATGAATAAAGACAGTCTCTTCAATAAATGGTGTTGGTTCCGGGCTGGTGCAGCTCTGTTGGTTGGAGTATCATCTCTAACATGAAAGGCTGCAGGTTCGATCCCCAGTTGGGGTGTGTATGAAAGGCAACTAACTGATCATTATTTCCTCTCACAGTGATGTTTCTCTCTTTCTTTCTCTCTCTCTCTCTGTATGCCTACCCCTCTCTCTAAAAGCCACGAAGAAATATACTTGGTTGAGGATAAAGAATAATAATAAAAACAACTGGTGTTGGGAAAATTGGACAGGTATATGCAACAAAAATGAAACTAGTATACCAACATACACGATAAATAAGAATAAATTCAAAATGGATAAAAGGCATAAATATAAGTCATGAAACCATAAAAATCCTAGAAGAAAATATAGACAGAAATATCTCAGACATTTCTTGTAGCAATGTGTGCTGATATGGTAGTCCCAGGGCCAGGGAAACAATGGAAACAATGAGTGCACGGGGCTACACCAACCTGAAAACTTCTGCACAGCAAAAGACGCCATCAACAAAATGAAAAGGAACACAGTGTATGGAAGAACACATTCAATAAGGGGTTAATTTCCAAAGTATATAAAGAAGTTATACAACTCAACATGAAGACAAACAATTCAATTAAAAAATGGGCAACCTGAATAGACCCTTCTCCAAAGAGGACACAGAGATGTCCAACAGACATGTGAAAAATGCTCAACATCACTAATCATCATAGAAATGCAAATTAAAACTGCAATGAGATACTATCTCACATCTGTCAGAATGGCTATCATCAATAAACCAACAAACAAGTGCTGGCGAGGATGTGGAGAAAAGGGAACCCTAGTGCACTGTTGGTGGGAATGCAGACTGGTGCAGTTACTCTGGAGAACAGTGTGGAGTTTCTTCAAAAAGTTAAAAATGTAACTGCCTTTTAACCGAAAGATCCCACTTCTCAGAATTTATCTGAAGAATCCTGAAACACCAAATTGAAAGAATATATGCACACCTATGTGTATTGCAGTGTTATTTACAGTAGCCAAGATCTAGAAACAGCCCAAGTGTCCATCAGCAAAACAGTGGATAAAAAAACCTGTAATATGTTTACATAAGGAATACCACTCAACCATAAAAATGAAGGAAATCTTGCCCTTTGAAACAGCATGGTTGGATCTGAAGGTTATTATGCTAAGTGAAGTAAGCCAGTCAGAGAAAGACAGATACCATATGATTTCACTTACACATGGAATCTAACACACAAAATAAACTGACAAATTAGAAACAGAAGCATGGATACATGGAACAGACTGACAGGTGTCTGAGGGGAGAGGGAGGAGTCAGAGAGATGAAAGGAGGTGGAGGGATTAACCAAAGAATGTATATGTACAACACACAGACACAGACCACAGTGTGGTGATGGCCAGAGGGAAGTGGGGCCGGGGCTGGGTGGAGGGGGGCACAGGGCAGGAAATGGGGACATCTGTAATAACGTCAACAATAAAATCAAGTTAGAAAAAGTGACTTGCATTTACTTTCCTATGAATTGCTTGTTTATATGCTTACGTATTTTTCTTTTGAGCTGTGAATCATTTACTCATATACTTCTAAAAACACTTTAAATATTAGAGAAATTATATTACATAAGGAACAAATATTATTTCTCAATATTGTAGCTTCACTGTGTTTATAGTATTGCTCTGTCATGAATAAGTTTATTTTCAATGTATTTACATTGATCTTGTATTTATTTTCGATGTTGTGGCTCCTAGATGTCTAGTCATAATTAGATGGAACATAACCACTCCAAGTTTATAAAGGAAATTTTTCTGTTTTCTTCTAGAGCCCTTATTATTTTGTTTTTCTATAGTTAATGTTTTAACACAGTTGGAAGTATTCTCATTATAAGCAATAAAGGTATGGGTCTGCTCACATATTTTTGCACAAAATGGTAACTCATTTTCTTTCACTGATTTGAGATTTATTGTTTATATGTTTCTAGATTTTCTATTCTTTTCCATACACCAACCTCTCTCTTCATATAGTGTATTTTTTAAACATTTTATTTATTTATCTTTAGAGGGGAAGAGAAGGAGAGAGGGAGAGAGGGAGAGAAATATCAATGTATGGTTGCCTCTCTTGCGTCCCCTGCTGGGAACTGGCCTGCAACCTAGGCATGTGCCCTGACTGGGAATCGAACTGGGACCCTTTGGTTCCCAGGCCCGCGTTCAATGCACTGAGCTACACCAGTCAGGGCCATATAGTGCATTTTTTATTTCACTTATTTCACTCATAGCTACAGATGAGGACAGCACAGTGGTTATAAGAGTGGAAGGGGGAGGGGGGAGGATAACAACGGTAAAGGGGGTCAGATATATGCCAACAGAAGACTAGGCGTTGGGTGGTAAGCCCATAATGTGATATACAGATCATGTATTGTAAAATTGTACACTTGATGCTTAAATAATGTTATTATCCAATGTTGCCGCCTGATTTTTTTAAAAAAGCAAAGCTGCTCACCATTTCAAGCTGCTTCCCTTATTTATGTCTGTTCTACGCCAATGAAGTATACATATGCTTACATACATAAACTTTTAATAATAAGAACAGAAGTTATTCCTAATGGTACCAGTCTACCTGGATTGTTGTAAACTACTTTTATAATGCTACAGTAAGCATAACTTGCTTTTGCCACTATACTTACAATATTCACAGAGGTTCTGAAAACAATTTAATGAAATATATACAAAATGATTATCTGTATTAAAAAAACCCATCCCACTGGAAAGAAGAATTTAATGTTTGGATTTGTTGTTAAGGACTTTTATCTTGCCCACATCTCTATGTTACCACCGTAGACAGAGGCAAAGCTGTGCTATTCTTAAACATTGTCATGGGAAGGCAATCTCACAACCTCCCTCGGTGTTAGATGCAATGTCATGTACATTCAGAATACTCTCTTTATGTCTAAATGAAAAGATTTGGCTGTAATTCAAGACAATTGTTTTGTTCTCCTCTCCTCCTCCCCAATTCTCTGCAATAGCCTGCAGAGTTGGTATATTATCTACCTTCCTCCTTTAATTTTCCTTCTTTTTTAAAAAACAGAGATGTCATAGGATGCAGTATCTTACTCTGAAGTTTTTGTTTAATGGTGAAAATGTCGAACCCTGTGGAAGGCCATTAAAAGACAATTTCACTGTGCAAGCCATTCTGGTATGAGTTAAATCACATGACAGTTTTATTCTCTGTTTATGCACACACGTGCAATTAATTTGATCTGGAGGAAAAATATTTTCCCTCCCTTGTTCTTTTCTTTCTCTCAATTTTTGCATTCTCATTTTCACTTTCTTCCTAAAGTATATTTTGAGTAATGATTATGTGCTTGTCAGTTTGGGGGACAGGGACTTCATCAAAGAACTTTCACATAAATGATCTCTTTAGCCCTCTTAAAACATTTGCACTAGTAGAAAATATGTTAATCACCAAGCCCTATTTCATTAAAGCCATGTTGTGTGTGTGTGTGTGTGTGTGTGTGTGAGTATTCATTTGACATAGACTATTATCTTTTGAGTGAGTTTGAAATTGCATGCTTGTCTGAAATGCAAAAACAAATGTTATTCTCATAATATCTAGTATATATTTATATTTTTTCTGAGAGTGGCATAATTGTAGAATAAAAAATACATTGAGATGAGAATAAAGAAAGTTGATTCTGCAACTAACTTATCATGTGAACTTGACCACATTAATAGTCTTTACCAATGTAAATTCCTGTATCACTAAAATAAAGGTACTTGATTTTACATAGTTCCCAAAATACCTCTTTTCTGATGGGCTCTGAGGCTCTAGCTGATATTTTGGCCCAGTCTACTACATGAGACTAGCAGAAGGCAAAAACTCTACTGCTTGCACAGGAAAATTATCGTATGGTACTCCTAAGTGTCTTAATGTGTAGAATTCCATTTTTTGTTCTGGAGATAAAATGCATATACCAAAATGGAAAAATATAAAACTCTTTTTTCAACTAAAATTTACTGTGTGTGAATCGTGCCATAATCAAAGAGACTACTTGTTTTGGAAGACACAGGCCATATCACGTAGTTTTTTGCCTCAAGAATCTTATCACTTGGTAAATGTAACAAAAAAACTATACAGATAACTGCAAGTAGAAAACATTACATTTCCTAAGTGGTGGGTAGAAAGGAGCTAAGAAGGAGGGTCCAAGCAAATGCTAAAATTCTAACTTGGCCCTGTTCTTAGATGGTGATGGTGGAAGTACTGTATTTTTCAGACTATAAGACATACTTTTCCCCAAAATTTGGGAGGAAAGGAGTGTGTGTCTTATATCCAAATGTAGCTTGCCTAGCTCACTGCTGGGGGGCCAGCAGTGGAGCGGGGTCACAGGTTCTTAAATATTTTACCACGTTTTTTGCTTCAAAAACAACTTCCCCTATTTTCCTCCTCTAAAACCTAGGTGTGTCTTATGGTCCAGTGCATTTTATAGTCCTAAAATACGGTAAGTGAATTGAGCAGGTACCATATGATCTCGCCTATAGGTCTAACCTAATCAACAAAACAAACAAATGAGCAAAATAGAACCAGAGACTTGGAAATAAAGAACAGACAGTGACCAGAGGGGAGAGAGGAGGGAGATAATCGGAGAAAGAAGGCGAAGGGGCTTGCAAAGGAACATGAATGGAAGACTCATGGGCGTGGACAATGAGGGGGGATTGACTGTGGGAGTGGAGGGGACAGGGTAGGGGTGAGCAATGTAACTTAACAACAATACATTTTAAAAAATAAATGAGAATTAAGTGACTTGAGCTGATTTAGGAAAGATCCATGGAGGGAAAAATCCCTGGGATTTTCCATGGGATCTTTCAATTTTTGAGAACATAATACATTTGAAGCTTTCCCGTTAGTGATATGTGGTTAAAATCCCCTTTAATATAGTTACAATAAAACTTTCATTAATTTCTTGGATTTTTGTCAATCATAAAAGACAATAACAGAATTATATGTCCTATGGAGAACTGTATGCATGATTTTGGAAACAAGGTACGAGGAAAGAGAATCTCTGAGCTGTTAGAAACAAAAGATTTCCTTTCTTTTCTCCTACTTGCATTAAGGTTGTCTTTTCTCCTTTAAAGCTTTAAGAAATACTCTGAATACTAATGTGGCAAAATCAGACACAATCCCCAAATACCATATTTGCTTAATGATAAATACCTAGTCCTTATCTTTAAAGAGATTTAGACAATCAGTTTGTCCTGTAGCCTTGAGGTAGTCAGAAAAGTTAGGCACAGTATTTTAATGCTCATTCCTCCTCTATTGCTGCCAGCTATCATTAATCCCTAATGCCTGGAACGGCATAAATTTCTTCTACAAAGGAAGCCCACAGGTCGTTTTTATTTGGAGCACTTTTTTTTATGTGCGCCACAATATATTCCGTTATGTATTACCTCGTCTGAATGCAAAACTGTTTTATATGCAGATTTAAGGTAATGAGCACTCAAGTTTAAAAAATGGCTCTGGTATCCTGTAGCTTCTCAATAATAATATACTCTTACATTCCAACAGAGAAGGATAGATTATGGGTTTTTCAATTTGCATCAAGCATATTAATTGCAGAGTAGGGCTTCCACATAAAATATCAATGTACTGGAACAAACTGTTAATGTACCAGAATATGAACACTTACATTCATTTCTGGAACTTTAAAAAGACTCATCTTTCTTTCCTTTTTCTTTTTTTTTTTTGGTTTTGTTTTGTTTCTATACTGCTGGAGATGATACAATTTTTTAGTCAATTAGTGAGAACTATGTAACCTCTGTTTCTCAAAAAATCCCTAATTACATTAAGTGTAGTAGGGCTTTTCCAGCTCTTCTGCTGGGAAAAAATACCAGCCATTAGGGAAAGAGAATAATTCAGAGGATCTGGGTGATACTTACTTTCAAGTTGCTTTTAAGAAACATGACATGGAAGTTCAACTCTACGCTGTAGTTGGAGGCAGAGAAGCACACTCAACTTTTATTTGCATTATATTTCTCAACTGTGAAGAGAATACCTAAGTTAGTAAAACCATAGTTGGAGGTTTTATTGAGCAATTTTTAGCTGAGGTTTTGTATTGTAGGTTTAATTGTAGAGAACTGTGTAATATGGAACTTTATTTCATGGAAGTACCTGAGTTATGTATTCTCTTGTAAACATATAATTTTGAATGTCAATTTTTTAAATAAAAGAATGTAATAAACAAATGTACCAAACCCTGTGTTTTCTCTTTTCTTAAATGGTTTGGTAATATAAATTACAAATACAGATTGGTTAGACCAAAACACTGATTTAAACATTTAAAAATATGTTCTCTGCATTTGATAATGTGAATAAGACCCTATGTTGAAAAAATAAAATAGCAGGAAGAAACAAAGTTTGAAATTTTAGCACACACATTAGATTGTTTTCCTGAAGCCTGTACATAATATGCAAATTCTAAGTAATTGATGAATATTCATTGAATAAGATCCTCATCTATTGTATCCTAAATTGTCACTTCTTTCACACTAATATTTGATTCCACATTGTTTTTGATTCTTAATGAAATTTGTGATTTTATTATCCCCAAACAACAGTATAATGGGGACCCTGTTTCCAAACCATTCTATGAATGCCAATATTTGAGTTTGCATGCCACAGCTGTAAGCAGCGAATTATCACACTAGGGACAAGAAGAAACACCACCCACATAATCCAGGAGACTCGATTCATTTTGTGTCTGGAGCAATCCCTGCAATGTTACAAACTGAAATGAGCTTCCTCTTCAATCTTGAGGTGAAAAATGTAGTGAGAATGCCCTTCTTTCTCTATCAATGTAAATTTCCTTTTCATAACTCATAAAATCATGTGTATTTGCGTGTGTGTGTTTTATTTTGCAGCGGTAGCTTTGACCTCATAATGCTATTATGAGGCAAAGGGTGTCATGGGTTAAAAATGAAGTCAAGATAGACTTTTCTCAGCATTAAAACACAACCTAATCTATGGTAAAGTAATTTGGATACTGTTTTAAGGAAATAGCCCCAGGCAACATGAACGCTCTATTGCTGTAGCATGCTGGCTAAAAAAAACAGGCTTAGCTATGTGCTCAGTGAAGAGTCTGGGGTAAGTCACTAGCACTATAAACTATATCTGTTGGGTGCCAACATTTTGAAAAATTCTGAAAGTGTGTTATTATCATTTTGTGTCACCCATAATGGGTGCATTTTAAACTAAAAAAAAAAATGTATTTCTAGCAAGAAAGCCAAATAAAGTGTTGCAACTGTTTTTATTCTTTCAACTGAAAGAAGGGCAAGGGCCATTCTTCCAATTGAACAACTTTTATTTCCAAAGGTGTTTTTTCCCTCCTTGTTTGAGATGCTGCATTACACAAGATGCTGCCTGCTCTTTGTTTCTTTTTATATTGTGTACATGCGTGGAAAGTAGGTTCAACTACCTCATTCAAAAATCTTTTTTACTAAATTCCATCAGTTGAAAAGATACCATCTTTTCCAAACTCACTTTCCTCGGTAAACATAAGTAACAAAAGTTTAAAGTTTATGAAGGATACCATATATCTCAATCTGATACCTACAGCAAAATTCATTTTTAATGAACTTTTACTATTTAATAAAAATTGCTTTGGGATCATTAGGTATACTTTTAGAGGTAGCAATTAATGCACCCGCCCCTCCTCCCTAGCCATCTACCTTCTATATCCTCTATCAAATGAAAATCTCAGATTCAAAGTGATGTTAACTGAACGCAGGGATCTTATGATGTCCTTTACTTTCTTCAAAGCATCATTTGACAACACAAGTATGAGTCTAGCATAACTGTTGATTTTTAGTTGTAGTTTTTATTTTTTAATTCTTGTGGGAGAGGGATTTAATCTCTCAGACTTCATTGGTAAATTGCATTGATGAATGCATTCTGACAGGAAGCTATACTGAAATGAAAGGGACTCCTGTGTAAGGGAGGGAATAACTATTCTAAGAGCTTTTTCATGGTGCTCGTTGCCAGGGAAACCACTGCTTTGTCTGTACGTGTTTGGAATGGCTGCCTCATTAGAACCCAGGCTCTCAGACACTTTGTGATACTGATGAAATGAAAGGGATGAACCTAGTTCAGTTGATTAACTCCGCATTAAGAAAAACAGCATATTTAAAAGACAGATTTCTGAAACATAAAATATTATGAGGGAACTGTAAAGATAATATTGATTAGGCATTTTTAACCACTGTGACTGGAAGAACGCTTTTATTATTTTCTTTCCTTTTGCCTATTTACATACTTGTGGAAAGGTAAGAACATGGAATACTATATAGTATTAGTGTCACAAATAAACCTGGGATGTGACAGATCCTAATATTTGCACAAACATGCACATATCTCTTATTAAAAATTTATTTTTTCCTTCAGTCACTGGCCTATGTCACTGCTACAATATCATCACAACAGACTGAATTCACCGACTCAGGGCAGAAAAGGTATTGAAAACCTGTGTTAAAAACCTATGTTAGGGTAGTTTTCATTTTCTTGAAAGAACAAAGCAGTGGCATACTCAGAAATTATATGAGCCAATATTAACAACAAAGAGGCAATATAACTTTTATTATTACTCTAAACTTTAAAAAAATAGCAAGCAGAGATAAAACCATCTCAAGTTCAAGGAAGCTCAGGCCAACTGTCAATGTAATACTACCTCTTCCTGCTTTTTCTTGTGAGTCAAATTGCCTTTGGCAAGTCATTGGCATTTCAAATTTCTCTTCTTGCCTCATGACAAAGAGATGAAGCAGCAGGTTTATAACCGCTTTTCTTTCAAAAGCAGTTTCTATAAGTTTCTTGTTCTGTCTTTCTGTATAAGTACCAGAATCTTAAATATTATTATCTAATACTTTATCCCGAAGGGAAAAAGGTATACAAAATTAAAAAAAAAAATTACCCCACAAGCATTTTAAATCAGTATTATTTAACTAAATTAGGTTTAAACAAATTGACAATACAGATTTTTTTTTTAAATTTTACCTGTAGCACTATTTCAGGAAGAGAAATGTCAAAATTATCTCCTGGACTTTGCAAGCTAGTTTCCATTAGCAATATGAAAAATTTGGTTTTATATATGTTAAGCTTAAATTAACTATTAGACATTCAAGAAGAGAAGTTATTAAGGAATCTTTTACAAAGGTAGAATGCACAAAATTTATTCTTTAACTGAGTGTGAAATAAGAGGAAAGTGAGAATAAATTCAGGGTTTATCATGACTTCCAAGCCTAAATGATAAAAGTCATTAACTTTATATCATTTATTGAGATTAGAACTACCAGTATTGGCTACACACAAGCATCATTTGGGAATTTTAAAAAACTAACACCTGAAATCCAACTTCAGATATTTGTATTCAATTGATAAGGGGTTGGGTCTAGAATGATATTTAAAAATTATTTCCAGGGTAGTTCTAATGTGAAGCCAGGTTTGGCAACTTTGGTACTACAACTCATTACGGTGCTTTTTAATCTTGCCTGAACATCGGAGCCACATGAAACACAAAACATCCCAATAGACAGGCAGTACCCAAGAGTAATCAAGTCAGCATCTGTGAAAGTGGGTTCTGGACTTGCAGTTTCCCCAAGGGTATCCCATGGGCGTCAGAGTTGAGCATTATGACACTAACCCAGGGGTGTCAAACTCATTTTCACCGGGGTCTTACATCAGCCTCTCCCAGTTGCCTATCCAAGGGCAGAATGTATTTCAATTCCTTGACAGTTAAGGAGTAGTTACATTTATATAGTCCTAAAATTATTTTGGCCCTTGGAAGAACAAATGCATTGGAATGGCTAGTTAGTTTTAAACTAACTTGGAATGGTTAGTTTTAAAATTATAAATTTATGAATTTATTTGCTCTCATAGTTCACATCAGAGGACCATCTGTTGGATGTAGTGTGCATGACCATTCTGGCATTACTGCATCAAAAACTATTTCATATTTGAAATTTCAACATTTCGAATATTCACATAATTGATTTCAAGTAAACTCATGCCAGTATGCTCAATGTTTAAATCTTGCATTTGTCCTGAAAATGACAAGCATTGGATTGCTCTACCTGTTCTTTTTTTCTCTTCCTATATCTGAATATCAGAATGCTATTGAGGAAAATTGCATACTTTTGTAGATTGTGATGTTCTAAGTCTCACCTGGTAAATATTTGTCAGACCAATTGAATCAGAAAATTATCATGATCATTTACCTTTTCCCATAAGTTATTTCAAATTTTTATCAATCTCTTTATTTTTTTAATTTAATTTATTTATCTTTAGAGGGGAAAAGAAGGAGGGAGGGAGAGAAATATCAATGTATGGTTGCCTCTCATGCCCCTGCTGGGAACTGGCCTGCAACCCCAGCATGTGCCCTGACTGGGAATTGAACCGCAATCCTTTGGTTCGCAGGCCTGTGCTTAGTCCTCTGAGCTACACCAGCCAGACCTATCAAGCTCTTTAAATACCTTACATTACTGCCACTACTAATGCAGAGAGTGAAAATAATCTTAGACAAAATTGGGGCTATCAACCAGATTCCCTCAACTTTTTGCCTTAATCTCCTTATATAGCAAATAGAAAAGGAAAACAACAGAATTACAAATTTACTCACTTTTACATCTTTTTTCTCCAGTCAGTTGTTCACCATTCTCTTTCTAGGAATGATTTCTCCACCAGTGACTTTGATCTCTGTACTTCATTTTTCTATATCCTGAATCCTGATGTCAAGCATTTTCAACTTCTGTGCAGACAGTGCCAGGTCTCCCATAATTCCTATTATCATGCCTTTTATTTTCCTCTCTCAGCTTCCTCTCCTTTTATTTGCAGTCAAAGTGCTGAAAAAGCGTTCCCTAGGCAATGGTTTTCAAACCTATGTGTTAGGATCACCTGAGGAGTGGTGGGACCACAGTGACACACAGTCCACAGAAATTCGGATTCAATTGGTTTAGAGTAGAAGTCAGGTATTGGTTCTTTTTTCTGTAACTCCCCATATGATTCTAATACATGGCCAGGTTTAAAAACCACTGTTCTACTAATTCAGAATGCAGTTGCTCATTTCCCACTCTTTCACTCCAACTATTTTCTACTTATTCACCTCCCCTGAAGCTATTCTTTTAAAGGGCAAAAATATATCCTTAATTTCCAAGTCCAGATAACTGTTTCCAATGTTCATGTTAACTTTTCATACGGAGCCTCTGAAGAAACTGAGCATTGTACTTTTCTCAAAAAGCCTTTGCTTTCTCTTTGTGCTGCTAAAGGGAAATCATTCCTACTTCTCAGCTCTTTGTTATCTCAGCAAAGGTAATGTAACAACGAAACCAAAATGGTCAGAAGAGCTTCTTGTGTTTAGCAAATATTAAAACAGTGACTTTTCTATATGTGTGTTTGAAGTGGTAGTACAGTTACTTCTGTAAAGTGAAGCTTCACTTAACCAGACAGAATAACGCTTTGCTTAACAACTTTAGAGTGACGATAAAATGGTAAGAAATAATATAAATGTTGAAAAAAGCATTACAACAGAACTGTAGGAGTCCAAATTTGATAAACTGTTTAAAAAGCTTCTAGATTATACCATGTTTTATTATTGAAAATTATTGTCTTAAGTTTTTGTTCAAAATGTAAAATTTAGACAATAACAAATATTGACAGAAATACTGGCAGTCTTATAAAATATGGATTTGAAGTCAAAATTTAGAAATAGAAAGGGTAACTGGAAGACCATTTAATTTCTCAAAATGTAGACATAAGTCTTTGGATAAAGATCTTGAAAGTAAAAGTCGATGGGAAGAGACAAATGTGAAAGAGGTTAAATTGATGAGTAAAGGAACTCAATGATATATTCAATTTTGTAGTGAAGAATGAAGTGATAAAGATGCTTTTAAAATGTTTAGCCTGGTAATGGGAAGAGTTGTATAACAAGTGACACTATGTGATAGTTGGGGAAAAAAAGAACAAAAATACACACACACACCATGATTTGGGATGGGAGAAACGATTTCCATTTGAGACATAATTTTGAACCTAGTGACTGGCTGTTTATGTGATGGTTATAAGTCAGTGCACTTGCTAATGTGGGACTGTATTTTATGGGAATTGCCAGGACTGGAGATATTGGTTTAAGTGTCACCTATGCAGAAGGGGGCATTCAGATCATAAGTGAAGATGAGATTTCTAAAAGGGTAAGTATAAATGATGACACAGAGCCTAAGGATTTTGAGAAACTTTAGCATGAGAGGAATATGCAGTGTGGTGTGATAAGAGAACATAGTCTCTGAACCCAGACTGAACTGTGTTTGTGTTATAGCTTCAGCAGGTACTAATTATGTGATCTCAGAGTTTCCTTTTAACTAGTCAGCATCATTTTACTCATCTACAAATTGGGGATAATATTATCTCCTTTACAGAATAGTGTGATTCTGTTTGCCTCTATATGTGTGTGTTTGGATAGAAACAAAGAATATAAATTATTATTCAATGAGTATGTTTTATGTTAGATTGTGAATATAAACTAAATAAAAAGTTAAGTGAAGTACTTGAGGAGTTAGAAGTTTAAGAAAAATGCAATGTTTTAGAAACCAGGGGAAGATAGTTTTAATGACAGTGGATAGTTCAACAATTCAATAAGAAAAATTATTCCTGGAAGAAAAGTGAATAAATCTATCCATTATAAAGATAATATCTGACCACTATTATATCTGTTAATTTGCTACTTCTCAAAATTGAAACATGAACTATCTAATATGCATATTATCTCATATACTTTATTAATATATAAAAATGGAAGCAAATAATTTTCAGATTTTTTCAAGGTTATATATTGCTTTTATTAAAGATCTAAATTTTGATTGGAAAAGTGATGTATGAATGAGATAATAATTAAAATAGTGCCAAATGAAAGGATGGCTTTCTCTGACCACACATACTAGATTTTCCTCAATAGCAACTACTTTTAGTTTCTTGTATTAACTTCTCACATTTCTATGTGTATGTAGAAGCATATCTGAATATGGTCATTATCTTTTTTTTAATGGAGTGCATGTATATTGTAGGTTATAATATAGTGCCTCTCTATAATATAGTGCATCTCAGTGCCTCTCTCTCTCTCAACCCCTTCCTCCCCTGCCAAATTTCTCCACAAATTTGGGAATCATTCCCAGAGACATACATACATTTTTTCTTATCCGCTTCTTCTTCCTCTTCTCTCCCTTCTTCAAATTGCCTAATATTTCATTCCATAGTATGACACATTTTATTTAGCTGGTTCCTTATTGATGGACACTTAGGGTCTACCTATTAAGTTTTTGTATTGAGTCATATTATTAACAGGAAGCTTTCATATTCTAATTGTAACTTTAAGAAAAGGATGATTTTTTTTCCTGGCTGTGCCCACAAGCTTAAAGCCAAATAGATTTTAGAACTATTGGGGCAATGTTGAATTTCAAAAAGTAAAGAATATTTTTAAAGCAATACACGTTTAAACTCCCAAATTCAGTATAACGCCACAGAAATTGCATTGGGAGACTTACTAAAATTTATCTAGAATGCATTCGTAGTGAAAAAATCTGAGATATGGGACCCCTATAGTTGGCAAATTAAACTCGTGTCTTTGACATAGCAAGGCATTTTGAATGACCAAAGCTATGTGTAAAGTGGATTTGCTTATCTAGTAACACAGAAAGGCACAGGTGCAGCACAAAAACTCCGTAAAGTAGGTGGTCTGGTTTGTTGTTTTGTTTTGTTTTGTTTTCTAAGTTACAGTCCCTGTACAAAAGATATATAGAGAGAGCTTCTGGTCAAGACAGCAGCACAGGTAAATGTGGTATTCAGAGCCTCCCATAACCACATCAAAAGTACAACTAAATTAGATAAAAATCCTCATTCAGGAAGACCATATATCTAGCTGACCAGAAGTCCCATAACTAATGATATAATGAAGAAGCCACATTGTGACTGGTATAGAGGGTGGAGACAAGCAACAGGCTAGTCCCACACCCATGTGTAGCAGTTAAAAATTGAGAGGGATATCTCAGCTGTGGAGATCCCCACTGAGGATCCAGGGGTTCCAGCCCCAAATGAAGCCCCCCAGCCTGGATTCCAGTGCTGAGGAAAGAAGTCCCTATAACTTTGGGCTATAAGATCCATCAGGGACTGTGGTTGAGTGAGATAGAGAGCTTCTGAAGTCCATGACATTCCTCTTAAAGGGCCAGGATGGATTTACTCAGACTCACTCACCCTGAGCTCTAGCAATGGGGCAGCATCTTGAAAGGCACCACAAACATTTGAGAAGGAACTAAATTGTCTGGCCTCAAAATGAGGACTTAGGGGCAGCTTTGTCTCAGACAGAAGTGGTGGCAGAGGCCGCTGTTCCTTTTCCTAGCCCTCCTCACCATGAAGCCAACAGGTGGGCACCATATCTGAGTTTTCAACAACCTGGTTAATACTGTTTGCCCTGTCCTGGTGATTCCAAGATACCATACCCCCTCAACTCACAGATCCATCCAAATTGTTCCCAATGGTTTTTCTATAGATATGGCGTGTCTTGGGTCATGATGCAGATTTTCCTAAAAATCTCTCAAAGAGGCAGCATCTGGCCTCTGTGGGACTGTACCTCTCACTAAGTGGCCCCAAACCCAGTACCAGCAGGAGTGGCCTTGGTTCACAGCACAACCTCTCCCAGTCACCTCCAAGACCAACACATGTAGCAGCCATCTGTAAATCTCTCTGTAGCTCATGCTGGGTGACCTCAAGCAGCACATAGGCCACAGGTGACCTTGGCCTGTACCTCCCAGGAGGCCCCAGAGCCAGCACATCCAGTGGAGAGCTTCAGACCCATGAGTAACATACTCAAAGTATGGATTTGGCAGGTTCCTGAGCCCCACTGATGTGAGTTGTGCTCCGCAGGGTCAGCCCCTACACAGCAGATCCTCCATGGTGGTCAGGGCCAGCCCTTGCAGCCAATTTACCTGAGGATAAATTCTTCCTAATGATATGCCAACAGCAGTAAAGGCCCAACTACAACAGGAGGGTGCACGCAACCCACAGGAGGCACCTGGAGTGCCCAGCTTGGGCGACTTTGGAGGCTGCACCACTGGACCCTGCAGGACACCTACCACATAAGGCCACTCTACCAAGTCTGGTGGACATAGCAGCTCTACCTAATACATAGAAACAAACACAGAGAGGCAGACAAAATGAGGAGACAAAAAAAAACATGTCCAAAATAAAAGAACAAAACTCAGGAAAAAGAACTAAGCAAAATGGAGACAAGCAATTATCCAGATGTGGAATTCAAAACACTGGTTATTAGGATGCTCAATGAACTTAAGGGAAGAGCAGAGGAACTAAATGAGAACTTCAAAGAAGAGATAGGAAACATAAAAACAAAGACAGAAAACATATACAAGAACTAGTCAGAAATGAAGAATATAATAACTGAATGGGGAATACATTACAGGGAATCAACAAGAGAATAGATGAAGTAGAGGGTCAAATCAGTGATTTGGAGGCGATGGAAGCAGTTAATACCCAATCAGAACAGCATAATAATAATAATAATAATAATAATAATAATAATAATAAAAATGATGAGAGTATAAGGAGTATCTGGGACAACTTCAAGCATACCAACATTTGCATAATAGGGGTGCTGGAGGGAAAAGACAGAGAGCTGGAAATTGAAAACCTACTTTTAAAAAATTATGACAGAAAATTCCCTTAACCTGGTGAAGCAAGTAGACATAAAAGTCCAGGAAGCACAGAAAATCCCAAATAAGAAGGACCCAAAAGACCCACACCAAGACACATCATAATTAAAATGCCAAAGGTTAAAGACAAAGAGAGAATCTTAAAAGCAGCAAGATAGAAGCAGGTAATTACTGTCAACTAATTTCTCAACAGAAACTTTGCAGGTCAGAAGAGATAGGCAAGAAATATTCAAAATGACGAAAAGTAAGAATGCTATACAACTAAGGCTACTCTACCCAGTAAAGTTATCATTTAAAATTAAAGGAGAAATAAAGAGCTTCCCAGACAAGGAAAAGCTAAGGGAACTCATCACTACCAAACCAATATTATAAGAAATGTTAAAGGAACTTCTCTAAGAAGAAGAAAAAAATTTAAAAATATGAATAGTAAAATGGTAATAAATGCATATCTATCAACAATTAATTCAAATGCAAACGAATTAAGAGCTCCAATCAAAAGATATAAGGTGGCTAAATGGATAACAAAACAAGATCCCAACATATGCTGTCTGCAAGAGACTTCAGACTGAAAGACACACACAGACTAAAAGTAAATGGATGGAAGACAATACTTCATGAAAATGAAAACAGAAAGCTGGGGTATCAATACTTATTCCAGACAAACTAGACTAAAACAAAGTCAATAAAAAGAAACAAAGAAGGATTCAGCAATTCCACTTCTGGGTATCTATCTGAAGAAACTCAGAACACTGAATCGAAAAGTCATTTACATCCACACATTTATTGCAGTGTTATTTACAATAACCAAGATATGAAAGCAACCTAAGTGTCCATTAGTAGATAAATGGCTAAAGAAGTAGTACACATACACAATGGAATATAATTCAGTCATTTAAAAAAAAACCAACCTTGCCATCTACAGCAACATAGATGGACCTAGAAGGTATTGTGCTGAGTGACATGTCAGACAGAGAAAAACAATTGCCATATGATTTCACTTATGTTTGTAGTCTAAAAAACAAATTAAATAAAAAAGCAGAACAGAAACAGACTCATAGATACAGAGAACACTTTTGATGTTTGACAGATGGGAGGGAGGTTGGAGGGAGGGGCTAAAAAGGCAAAGGATTTAAGAAGTACAAATTGGTAGTCAGAATAGCCATGGAGATGTAAAGTACAGCATAGGGAATACAGTCAATAGTATTAATATAACTATATACTGTGTCAGATGGACACTTGATTTATGGGATGATTACTATAAGGGTTATATAAATGTCTTATCACAGGGTTGTATACCTAACACTAATACCATATTATACAACTGTAAATTTAAAATTTAAATGTATTAAAATACAAGGTTAGAAAAAACTGACACCAGGTTGATTATAGCAACTTACTCACAGAAATGTGTGAGGTTTTCAAATAATCACATATAAAAAGTGTTGATGAAGTTGAATAAAAATCATTGCAACTCCCTATAAATGTATATATTTCTTTGTCTATGGCCCATAGCTTTAGTGAGCTTAAATGTGAGGAAAATAATTTCATGATTATTTGCCTTTTATGATTTGAGACATTGAGGATCATAGGGTTGGCAGAGGATGATTTGGATTTACATAATTTATAGATATAGCCTCCCTAATATTGATAATGATTTTATTGTAGTCTCATATTTCTATCTTTAGAAAAACAAGTTATTATTATTTTTATGAGAAATGGTAATTACAAATGAGAATTAGGCTGAATGAAGTTAAAGAGAAACTACAGCATTGAATTTCCTTCCAGAAAAGAGTTATATTTGAACAAGTGTTAGAGAAAGTTGTTTGCAATTTTCACTAAGCTAAAATGTATTTCTAGTTGTATTAGTAGATTTGCATCATTCTGAAGACAGCCAATAGCTATATCCTCATTTTTCATATGAAAATGTTTACTGGGAGTAAATGTCTTTCTGAGGTTTAATTTCTGAATATTTATAAGGTGAGAACTGTGTTCACTTTTATTCAAATGGAGATTTTCTGAACTGCATTTGGGCAGCTATTTCATAGACTGAAGCTCAGAAAAACATAATGCTTTTAAATGATGCATTGTAAAAGAACCTGGAGTGTGTCAGTGTTGTAGGAAGCCATGTAAATGAATAGCTAAAAAGCATACAACCGCCCTGACTGGTGTCGCTCACTTGGTAGGACATCATCCCACAAACCAAAAAGTCGCTGATTCCATTCCTGGTCAGGGCATGCGTCTGGTTTGTGGGTTCGGTCCCTGATCAGGGCAGGTACAGAGGCAAGCGATAGATGTTTCTTACATTGGTGTTTCTCTCCCTCTCTTTCTCCCTTCCTTCCTCTATGTCTAAAAATAAATAAATAACATCTTTAAAAAACATAAAACCATATACATATACAATGATTTTCAAATAATTAAAAATGTAAGTGTACCTTCTATGAAAAATAATAAAGCAAATTTGATATCTTAATTTTTCAGTTTTCATATCTGAACATTTTTTATGTCATCTGTTTTTTCAGGAAAGTTTCTAAAAACTTCAAGTAAATAAAATTTTAGAATTTTTATTTTCATAATAATATTTGACTGTTGCCTAATTTACATATTTCTCAGTAGTACTTTTACTAATGTATTGGTTTTTCAATGAGGAAAACATTCTTAAAGATACCAAGCTATTAAATCATCATCAGTATTTGTAATACAAATACATTTTACACAACTTAAATGTGTACTATTTTGAGAATAGTTCAATAGTGATACATCTATGTTATAAAATACCCTATGAAGATTTTAAAAATAATGTATATCAATCTATATTGACATGAAAAAGGTAACTGATAAACTAATGAATTGTTTATTTAAGTGAAAATCATTATATTTAGATAAATAAAATTATGTACCAGGGTTTTAACATTATGCAACTGTAGCAGATATTTAATTCTGTAGTACTATTATATATGCATTATAGATATTTATGCATAAAATGCACAGTGAAGAGAAATGATTAGCACTTTAAACTGTACATATGTTTATATTTACATAGAATGAGTTATGGTAGTAAACACTGTAAATTATCAACAGTGGAAACATTAACAGATAGGATGTTAAAAAGGGTAGAGGTAAGGTTAATTTTGTCTTTCATTTTGCTTTATACAGCTTTGAATTGCTTGAATTTTTCAAGTGAACTTACATTACCTCCATAATATTTTTCTTAAATATAACTATAGTTAGAATTCTATGTTTTGAAATTTATGTCTGCTTAATTCATGTCAATTCTGTTTAACCAGTTTCTATACTGACTTCATAAAAATTCCAGAATCCCACCAATTAAAGAATCCAAAAAATAAAAAGTAAGATAAAGAAGTAATTAAACATAAGCTAACCTTCTCTTAGAGAGACATCACCTTTTGTTTCTAGCCTTGACATAAGATTGTATAATATCAAACTTCCTTCCCTTCTGAAAACAGTTGATTTAAATAAGGTCAGGCTCCACATAATGACATTTTGGTCAATAACAGGCTGCATATACATGGTGGTCCCATAAAACTATAATGGAGCTAAAAAAATTCATATCATCTAGTGACATTGTATTCATCATAATGTTGTAGTGCAATGAATTACTCATGTGTTTGTGGTGATGCTGGTGGAAACAAACCTACCTCCCTGCTAGTTGGATAAAAGTATAGCACATACCATTATGTATAGTACATAGTACTGATAATAGTAACATACAACTATGTTACTGGTTTATGTATCTACTGCAGTCTACTTTTTAATCACCATTTTAGTGTGTACCCTTCCACTTACAAAACAAGAAAGCTCACTGTACAGCAGTGTGCCATATCATGCTGGTAGCAGCCTCATGCATCTCCTGCTTGCACCTGTTGACTGCATCATTTTCTCTGGTATTTGATGTAATCCCATGTTGTTGGGTTCAACATGACCCCTAAGAGTACCAAGTCAACTGGTACTGTTGCCAGTAAAAGGCCATATCAAATGAGTAGCCTGGAAAGAAATTAAAAGTGATCAAGGACTACAAGGGTGGAGAATCAGTGAGGGCTACTGCTCACCAGTCAGGGGTGCCCCATTCCCTACAGCTGCTACAACCTGAAGAACAAAGTGAGGGAAGCTGTTAAAGGATCTGCTGTATCGAAGGCGATGAGACTAACAAAAATTTGAGAAAAGCCTATGTCAGACATGAAGAAACTTTAAATTACCAGAATTGAAGATACAATGCAGTATTGTATCCCTCTCAGCAACATAATGATCATGGCAGAAACAAACAAGTTTGTTTCATGCTGAAAGAAAAACCTGGACCTGACTATGATGTTGAGTTTACTGTTAGCTCTGAGTGGCTTAAACTATTCAAGAGTCATTCATTATTCATCACATAACGTGAAAGTGAGTAACAAGTATGCAAGTGCTGATGTGAAAGCAGCAGAATAATTTTGGGAAGCTGTAGATAAGATAATTGTGGAGAAAATTACTTGGCAGAGAAAATATTCAAGATGGATGAAAACTCCCTATTCTGGAAACAGATGCTGAAAGAACTTCATCCATAAGGAGGCCAAGTCAATGTCAGGTTTCCTGGCTTTTAAAGGCAGGGTAACAGTCTTGCTTGGAGGCAGTGTTACAGGCTACAAATCAAAACCTTTTGCGATTCAGTAGTAGAGAGTCTCAGGGCGTTCAAGCATATCAATAAGCATACATCACCAGTGTTCTATTGAAGCAGTAAGTCAGGGAGGATCCAGCTTCTTCCCCACAATGTCCTCCTGAGTTGCTGTCAGTGAAATGGAGAAGTACTGTTTGGGAAATAACATACCTTTCAAGAATTTGCTTATTGTCCATAATGTCCCCAGACACCATCTTTTCTAGTGATCCTCATTCCAATATCAAAGTGGTGCGTCTCCCTTTAAGCACCACCTCTTTAATCTAATCAACAAATCAAGGATTTGTAGCAGTTCTTAAGGACTATTACCTGAGGAAGACCTTTGCCTAGCCTACTGCTGTCATTGAGAAAGACTCTAAGAAGACACTCATGCAGTTCTGGAAGGACTACGACATCTATGATTCATCAAAACCTGACTTGCACTTGGGATGATGTACCAAGGAGTTTATGAATGGCATCTGGAAGAGGACATTCAAGAAGTTCATCCATGACTTCAAAATATTTGCCATGTTGATTGCACAAATCGACATGGCTGAGTTTGAAATGGGAAACAACTTTACCAGGGAGTAGACAAGGGCAACATTGAGGATCTCCTAGTGGTGGTTCTTCAGCAATCACTAATGAGTTGTTGAAACTGGAACAGGAATGCATAACTGAAGAAGAATTTTTAAAAAATGCAGGAGTAGAAAATGAAGGACCCCCCCCAAATTGATAGTAAAGCATTTAGCAGAAGTATTTGCAGACCTCAAGTAGCTCCTTTAAAAATTTAAGAACATGGACACTAATACCAAAATGTTTTCACTCATTGAAAAGAATGTTTATAGTATGTTATCTGCTTACAAACAATTCTATGACAAATAAGAAACAAAGCAAATAGATTACCATTAACATACTTCTAAAAAGAGTGACACTCCTCATGGAGAGCCTCAGGCAGGTGCTCAGTAGGTATTCCAGAGGAAGGCAGTGTTTTCATAGGGGATGACTGCCCCATGCCCGTTACTGCCCCTGACATCTTTCACTGAGACAAGACATGGAGGTGGAAGACAGTGAAGTTAAGGGCCCTGACTCTGTGAAGGCCTACCCTAGTGTGTGTTTGTGTCTTAGTTTTCAACAAAAAAGTTTAAAATTTTAAAAATATTAAAAATAGAAAAAATCTTATAGAATAAGTACATAAAGAAAGAAAATACTTTTGAACAGCTATATATTTGTGTTTTAAGCTGTTTTATTAATAAAAGAGCAACAAACTTTTAAAAATTTGGAAGTTTATATGGTAAAATATAGTATGCCAAGGTTACTTTATTAATTAAAAAAATGTTAAAAGAAATTTAGTGTAGCCTAAGTTTACAGTGTTTATAAAGTCCACAGTAGTGTACAGTAATGTCCTGGGCCTTCACACTCACTCACCACTCACTCACTGACTCACCCAGAGCAACTTCCATTCTTGCAAACTCCATTCATGGTAAGTGTCATACTCCGGCATATCACTTTTTATCTTTTGTAACATATTTTTACTGTACCTTTTCTATGTTTAGATAAACAAATACCTACCATTGTGTTATCATTGCTTACATTATACAATACAGTAATATGCTGTATAGGTTTGTAGCCTAGAAGCAATAGATTATACCATATAGCCTAGTGTTGAATAGGAGATACCATCTAGGTTTGTGTAAGTGCCCTCTCTGATGTGCACACTATGACTAAACCACCAGTTGACACACTTCTCAGAATATGCTCCTGTCATTAAGTAAGGCATAACTGTAATCAACTCCAAAGTCTGCAATGTCCCACAAAGATATCTTTACATTCATTCTAAAATACTAATCTTGAAGTTTTTTCCTCAATATTTCTCCATTGGGTTAGGAAGTCTGCAAGTGCAGAATAATATATTTTTTTAAAAAGGAAATTCTAGAAGTTCCAAGATGGTGGCAGAGTAGGTGGAAGCTACACTAACCTCTTCCCAGGACCAAAATGGAATTAAAATTATAGAAAAATCATCCTGGATAACCAACTAAAGACTAGCTGGAGAGAAGGCTTATAACCAAGGACTTACAGAAGAAACAACATAATACATCAAGACTGGTAGGAAACATGAGGTGTAAGAGGGCTGACTAGACTCCCACAAGAAGCAGTTGAAATTATGGAAAGATATTTCAGTGGCTGAGGGTGTCCCCCTGAGAAGTGTGAGGTCTATACCCCAATCAGAGCTCCCAATCCTACAGCGCCAGAACCAGGAAAAGTGCCCACATATATCCAACTATTAAAATCAGTGGGGTCTGTCCATCAGAGAAAGATGGCTAGAGATGCAGAGCCTCTTAAAGAGCCAATGCACACAATTTCATTTGCAGCCACATGCCCTAAGCTCCAGCAGATGGAGTACAGAGTGAACTAGAGCCACATGAGAGGAATCTGGGGTCGGTGGCTCTGAGCAGAGAGCTGAAGGATCAGCTGCCAGGATCTCTGTGTTAAGTCGTCTATCAAACTGCAATAGCCATCTTTCTTGGTCAGAGCACTCCCCTCCATGCACCATCAGCTTGAGAGGAAGCAATAGCACCACCTGCTGGAATCCCTCTCAAGCCACCTTGTAGAGCTTAAGCACTAGTAGTACATCTGGAGACTCTTTCAGTGACTAAGCCTAATGGGCAGCCTGCAGAGAGTGGTGAATCTCTGTGGGCTTAGAGACTTTAGCAGACTTCCCCTGGGCCAAGGACTGGTAAAATCCATCCAGCCTTGGTAAAGCTTGGTTCACTTCACATGCACCCAGGCCTAGCGGAGGGAGCCACAAACTGTGAATAGCTGATAGCTTCAAACAGGTTGCCCAGGATGAGTCACAGGCAGCATCTAACCTAAGCTGCACTAGAGCCTCTTATTATTGACCTAATATATAGAAAGAAACACAAAGAAGCAGCATTAAAATGGGAAAACAAAGAAATAGGCCCCAAATGAAAAATAAGAGAATTCTCCAAAAAAGAGATAAATGAAATGGAGCAAGCAATTTATCAGATACAGACCTCAGTAATGATTATAAGAATTCTCAACCACATAAAAAAACATACAAACCATAAAAATGACCAGAGATAAAGAATGCAATATCTAAAATAAATAATATACTGGAAGGAATAAACAGTAAGTTAGATGAAGCAGAGGATTGAACCAGTAATTTGGAAGATAAGATAGAAAGAAATACCACATGAGAACAGCAAAAAAGAAAAAAATTAAAATGAGGATAAGTTTAAGGGACCTTCGGAACAAAATTAAGTAAAACAACTTCTGCATCATAGAAATACTGGAAGGAAAAGAATGAGAGCAAGGGGTTGAGAACCTGTTTGAAAAAATAATGACAGAAACTTCCCTAGACTGGTGAAGGAAAAAGACGCACAAGTTCAGAAAGTATAGAGAGTCCTTAACAAGATGGACCCAAAGAGGTCAACACCAAGACACATCATAATTAAAATGACAAAGATTAAACACAAGGAGAGAATCTTAAAAGCCACCAGAGTAAAGCAGATATTTACCTACAAAGAAGCTCCCATAAAACTGTCATATGACTTATCACAGAAAGACTTCAACCCAGAAGTGACTGGCATAAAATATTTGACATAATGAAAAGAAGGACCTACTATCAGCCTACTTTGCCCAGCAAGGCTATCATTTAAAACTGAAGGGAAAATAGATCCCCAGACAAGAAAAAGCTAAAGGAGTTTACTACCACCAAACCAGTATTACAACAAATGTTAAAGGCTTTGCCCTCAAAAGAAGAAGAAAAAGAAAAAAACAACATAACATAGTTAAAAACTAAAATGGCAACAAATACATATCTACTGATTATCACTTAAAATGTATAACTTATGACCATTATCACCATTACGTGATAAATCTCCAATAAAAAAAGAGCATTGGATGGATAAGAAAATATGACTTATATATATTCTGTCTTCAAGAGACCCACTGCTAAGTGTAAGTTACTCAAAGACTAAAAGTAAGGGAGTGGAAAAAGATATTTCATGCAAATAGAGAGGGTAGAAAATACTGGTGTAGCAATACTAATATCTGACAGAAAAAACTTTAAAACAAAGACAATAATAAGAGACAAAGAAAGATATTACATAATAATAAAGGGAACAATCTAACAAGAGGACATAATTCTCGTAGACATTTATGCACCCAATGTAGGAGCACCTAGATATGTAAAGAAATTCTTGATGGACATAAAGAAAGAGATTAACAGAAAGAGTCATAGTAGGGGGTTTTACACCATTGATTCAATGGATAGATATTCCAGACATGAAAGCAATAAGGAGATCATGGCCTTAAGCGACACATTGGATCAAGTGGATTTAATTTATATCTTCGTAGCATTTCACCCCAAAACAGCAAAATATACATTTCTTTCAAGTGCATATGGAACATTTCCTAGGACAGACCACAAAATAGCACCAAAAAAGTCTCAATAAATACAAGATGACTGTAATTATATTAGCATCTTCTATTACCATAATGCTATAAAACTAGAAATCAATCAAAAGAAGAAAAAAATACACAAAGAGATGGAAGCTAAATATTATTAAAAACAATACACAAAGAGATGGAATCTAGTATGTTATTAAACAATAAGTGGGTCAAATGAGGTCAAGGAAAAAATCAAAAGACACCTTGAAACAAATGAAAATGAGATCACACCAACCCAACATCTATGGGACACAAGGAGAGTCATAAGAGGGAAATTCATAGCACTACAGGCCTATCTCAAAAAAGAAAAAAGGAAGGAAGGAAGGAAGGAAGAAAAGGCTTAAATAAACAGTTTAACTTTTCACTTAAAGGAACTTGAAAAAGGACAATAAACAAAGCCGAAAAGTGAGTAGAAGGAAAGAGACAAAAATCAGAGCAGAAATAAACAAATAGAGTCTAAAAAAAGATACAAAAGATCAATGAATTCAAGAGCTGTTTTTTGAAAAGATAAACAAGATTGACAAACCTTTAACCAGACTCCTCAAGAAAAAAATGAGAAAGGACTCAAATAAAAAAATTAGAAATAACAAGTGACACCAAAAAATACAAAGGATTGTTAGAAAATATTATGAATAACCATATGCCAACAAATTGGAGGACCTGGACAAAATGATAAACTCCTAGAAACATACAATCTTCTAAAACTAAATCAGGAAGAATCAGAGAAAAAGAATAGATAGATTACAACTAGTGAAATTGAAGAGGTAATAAAAAAAACTTTCAACAAACCAAAGCACTGGACCAGATAAATTTACAGGTGAATTTTATCAACTATATCAAGAGAAACTAACACTTCTCCTTCTCGAATTATTCCAAAAAACTAAAGATAAGGGAAAACTCCCAAGCTCATTTTTAAGAAGCCAGCATTGGATAATTCCAAAACTAAATAATTGTAGACCCTACAAACAAAGAAAATTAAAGTCAATATTCCTGATGAACATAGATGCTAAAATTCTCAACAAAATATTAGCAGACAGAATACAACACTATATCAAAAATATCATACACCATGATCAGGTGGATTTTGTTTTGGAGATGCAAGGACAGTACAGTATTCACAAATCAATAAATGTGATTCACCACAAACAAAATGAAGGATAAAAACCACACAATCATATCAACAGAGACAGAAAAGGCATTTGATAAAATCCAGCACCCATTTATGAAAAAAATCTCTAAGAAAAGTCAGAATAGAGAGAACACACCTCAATATAGTAAAGGCCATAAATGACAAACCCACTGCCATCATCATATTCGTGGGTTAAAACTACAAGTTCTCATTAAGATTGGTAACAGGACAGGGGTGTCTGCTGATACCAGTCTTACTCAACACAGTACTGGAAGTCCTAGGCACAGAATTCAGACAAGAAGAAATAAAAGGCATCCAAATGAAAAAGAATGAAGAAGTAAAACTGGCATTGTACGTAAATGACATGATACTGTATATAGATAATTCTAAAGACTCCACTAAGAAATTACTAGAACTGATAAATAAATTCAGTAAGGTAGCAGGAGACAAAATTAATATACAGAAATCAGTTGAATTTTTATCTGCCATTGATGAACTATCAGAAAGGGAAACTAAGAAAACAATCCCATTCACAATTTCTTCAAAAAGAATACAATATCCAGGAATAAAGTTAACAAAGATGTTAAAGATCTGTACTTGCAAAATTATAAGAAAAAATTTTAAGAAAGAAAAGACTTGCAAAATTATAAGAAAATGATATGAAGAAAGAAATCAAACAAGATACAAATAAGTGGAAGCACATATCATGTTCATGGATAGGAGGGAATAACATCATAAAAATGCCCACACTATTCTCAGCAATCTACAGATCCAGTGCAATTTCTATCAAGATACCAATGGCACATTTCACAGAACTAGAACAAACATTCCAAAAATTTATACTCAACCAGAAAAGACCCCAAATGGCAACAGCGATCTTGAGAAAGAGCAAAGTTGGAGGAATCATGCTACCTAATATTAAACTATACTATAAGGCCATTGTAATCAGAACATCATGGTACTGGCATAAAAACAGACATATAGATCAATGGAACAGAATAGAGAGCCCAGAAATAAAACTATGCCTTTATAGCCAATTAGTATTTGACAGAGGAGGCAAAAACATAGAATGATTTAAAGATAGTTTTTTCAATGAATGGTGTTGGAAAAATTGGACAGATACATGCACAAAATGAAATTAGACCACCTTCTTATGCCACGCACAAAAATAATTTCAAAATTGATTACAGATTTAATGTTAGGATGGAAACCATAAAAACCTTTGAAGGAAACATAGGCAGTAAAATCTCAAACATTGATTACAGTAATATATTTTTAAAATATACTTGTATCTTGTCCGGCAAGGGATACAATAGAAAAAAATAAACAAATAGACTACATCAAACTAAAACGGTTTTGCATGGCAAAGAAACCATGAAAAATGAACAAGCAACCCACAGAATGGGAGAACACATACTTGCAAATACAACTGATAAGGAGTTAATATCCAAAATTTATAAAGAACTTATAAAACTCAACAACAATAAAAAATAATCCATTCAAAAATGGGCAAAGGACCTGACTAGACACTTCTTCAAAGAGGACATGGAGATGGCCCATAGACATATGACAATATACTCAATATCACTAATCACCAGAGAAATGCAAATTAACACCACAATGAGATATCAGCTCACACCTATTAGAATGGTCATCATCACTAAATCAACAAGCAATATGTGCTGGCAAGGATGTGGCTAAGAGGAACCCTTCAAGTTACTCTCTCAGTGAGGATGGAGATTGTTGCAGCCACTGCAGAAAGCAGGAAGAATTACTGTACTTTTCAGACCATAAGATGCATGTAGGTTTTAGAGGAAGAAAATAGGGAAAAAATTGAAGGAAAAAATGTGGTAAAATATTTAATAACATAAATAACATAATATTTCACCAATGTGAATGTAAACAGAATTCAACAGCAGCATTAACAACCATTATTCCTCACAAATTCGGGGGGGGGGATATGTCTTATAGTCTGAAAAGTACGGTACCTCAAAGAATTAGAACGGAACTCCCATTTGAGCCAGCATTTCCACTTTTGGGAACTCGTCCAAAGAAACCAAAAACACTAATTTGAAAAAATATATGCACCCCTATGTTCATTGCAGCATTTTTTACTAAAGCCGATATTTGAAAGGAGCCCAAGTGCCCATCAGTAGATGAGTAGATAAAACAGCTATGGTACATTTACACTAAAGGAATACTACTTGCCCATAAAAACAAAGAAAGTTTTACCCTTTGTGACAGCATGGATGGATCTGGAGAACATTATGCTGAATGAAATAAGCCAGTCAGAGAAAGACAAATACCCTGCGATTTCACTAATATGTGGAATCTAACAAACGAGCTGATGTAATAAGCAAAATAGAGACAGACTCATAGATAGATGGACGTGGGTGGAAGAGGGTATGGGAGATAAGTGGTAATAGAAAAAATGTAATAAAAATGAACTATTAAATAATTAAGAAAAGGAAATTCCTGGGGATGAGTACTGGCTTCTCTTTGATATGTTGAATCCTGTGATAACAGGCATTTTTTAAATGCAGACTTTATATATTTTTGATCATCAAACACAGAAACTGAACCTTTGGAATCTGATTGAGAACCACAACTTTGCAGACTCCATTTTACACACATAAGGGAACCTTCTGCACTTTTTGTTAACCAGATAGACCATATTTTTCACTTTGAAAAGATATACCCCTTATGATTTGATGATGAGAAACTGCCTCATGACATTCTTTCTCTGTTTTTAAGGTACTATACTTTTGGTTTCAGAAAGTTGTGCAGAAATTCATCTAACAATGGAGTGAGCAAAAATCTAACAAAGGATCACATTGTTATTATGGGGACATAATAACCTCTAACTGGCCTTCAGTAATGGAGAGAATCCTCAGTGGAAAGAGCCTTTCATCTTGGCACTTTTCTGACATTTTTCATACACATAATCAGTGAAGTAGTATATGGCTTTATGTGAGATATGAAGAGTAAAAATATTGCCTCAAAAAGCTGTAGTACTAAGTAGTAACATTACCTTTTTTCAAAAGTGGAAGTAAAAATCATATAAAGGGAGATAACGCCCTCAAAATTTTAGTCTAACCAATTTCCACAAAAATATTTGAAAATTATCTCACAAATTAATTTTCACTAACTATATTCACCAATTTTCCCTCTGCAATGCTCTTTTTTATGTAAATAATGTTTCCTTTAGTATATTATATAAAATATCAGGTAAATATGTAAAATATTATACATTATACAATATTATATACACATAAAATATTATACATTATATAAAATATCAGGTAAAATATGTAAATTACTTCTGAATTGCTTTGCTAATAAGGTACTCATACAATATACATGTATTAACACTAACAGCAAAACAAAACAAAACTGACTTTTCTCTAGCTAGACCTACCAATCTTTCATACTTGTATTTGCTTTTATCTGATTATTTGAGTGTACTTACATTGTATGAGTTTGTAAAACTTAATTTTAATCAAGGAACCCAATGAGCAAATATCCCCTATTATTTTAAACCTCTTTATTTTCCTTTTTTTTTTCTGCATTCGTGATTTTGTAAGTTACCATAACGTAAAGCCTCAAAAGATTTCTCTGGGCAAAATCCTTAGACTACGTACGTTAGGACTGCTAAACAATGTATTCAAATGCACTTTCATGACTAAATCTTTATTAAACAAGTTTTCTGTTTACCTTTTCCTTGCTCGAATGAAAACTGTTAGAGACTTTTTCTGAAAATAACATCATCCAGATAAAAATGTCGACTATATCCCAAAGCACATAAGGCTCATAAAAAGTGAAGGTAGCAGGCGTGCCAGCTAATCTAGTTCACTATTCTCATAAAGGGCAATGGTGGCACTTTAGAGACAGTCCATCTATTCATTTTCATGGTACTAAAACCATTCCTGAAAGTGACTTTGTCCAGAGTAAATGGCTCTGTGTTATAACATGATTACTTTAGAGGTGAGTTGTCATAGATCACCAGATAATGTGACCATCTCATATCTTAATACAAAGTCCTCTGTTCCTTCAAGTATCTTTTTGCAAACCAAGTCTGTATCACTATCTTTCCCAAACCTAGCCCAATGTTTCAGTGGAAAGAGGTTTAATATAAATTCTATCATGTCCAAAAAATGGGAAAGGATGCACATAAAGCGAGTAGGTGTTTCTCTGTCTCAAACAGAAATGAGTTAAAATTCTGTATTTAAACAGCACAGAAAATGACATGCTATAAAAAGATAAAATTCTGACATAAAGATTATCGGTTAAGAGTGAAAATTATGAAAGCAAAATTTATATGTATTCAGTAGGTATGAGTTGCTCCTTTTGGGAGAAGTAGTTTTTAAAAAGTATATTAAGTATGATAACTTTAAAAGTATATTTATTTTATTAATTTCACAACCCTTATTAAGCCACTGAAGTATAAAAATTAGATTTCATTTTTAGTATATGTTTATAAAAGAATCCCTCATAGGAATCACAATGTTATAAATACCAATGTTTATATAACTATATTAAAGAATTATGTTTTCTTATTATTACATAGGACAATATATTTGTCTTCAATAATATTTTATTATAAATCATAATAACCCATATCACCAAAAGTAAGTTAAAAATAGTAGATAGCTGTAAAGGGAAAAGACCAGAGAAGAGAGATGGTAAAAAGAAATATTCCCAGTTTTCCTATTGAAGTTTTAAGTTTGCTCTTTCTGCTCGTACAAAAAGAATGGGAATCTATGCATCCGTAGCATGAGTTCAGTGTTATACTGTCTTAGATTGGATTTAAAAAAGGCAAGTATAGAAAAATCATTCACTGGCAAGAGAATGCTTTAGATTGGGCCATAGTTTTACTACGTTATTTCCAATATATAATGCTCATTGTTAATTGAAATACAGTGCTAGTTAAGCTCAGTATTGATGGGTGGTTCAGAGTTAGCTTAATGTAATTCTCCAGAGCACTTGAACAGCCACTCCCCTTGTACTTTCCACCAGCAGGCCCAGGAGAGCCCGGGAGAAGGCAGTTACTCTATTCCTCAATTACATTCCTGTTGGTGCATAAATTACACGGGGCATAGACTAGAGGCCCCTATAGACTCTCACTGATAGTCTTTCTGTCTAACAGAGATTTATATGAAAGAGTTAGAAATGACCTTTCTGGTGATTTGGTTCAAATGCTCGTACATTTCAAAACTTCCGATACAAAGAATTCTTCACCAGCCGACACCATAATGTTCTGCAACTGTATTCATCCCTGAAAAGGTACCTAAAGTTTTGTTGCTGGACAGTTCAAACCATTGGGTAAGTTTAATATATTCATTTCAAATTTCAAACATGGTTTCAGATTTGCTTTCTAAAGCAATACTGAGGAATTTGCTTTTGTTTTTGACAAGTTAAGCAAGCAATCTTTCCGGTATTTGAAGACAAGTAAGTGCTGTGGTAGGTCACAGTAGCTATAGTTTTGTTACACCACTTGCTTCATCTTGCATTTCTCTTCTTTTTAAAGAAATGTAATTTCTCTTTTTTTATTGGAGTGACACTGGTTAACAACGTTATAAAGGTTTCAGGTGCATAGTCCTACCACACATCTTCTGTACACTGTATGGTGTGTTCACCACCCTTTACCCTCTAACTCTCCCTCTCCCTCTCCCCGGGGCAATCACCACACTGTTGTCCCTGTTCATGAGTTCATTTTTT
>PVKM010003436.1:41001-57808 GCA_004027735.1 Carollia perspicillata | reverse complement strand
TGGGGTGCCATGTAGGCAAGAATATAGTATAAATATTTATAGTATAAATAGATATAGAATTGTATATCTTTAGTTGCATGGTATATAACAACTTAGTCTCAGTTGATGTTTTTTCAAAGTTAAAATGAAGACCATAATATTTTGTAAAATGTGTGTGTGAGAAACAATGTGTGAGAGATACATCCACCGGTTGCCTCTCGCATGCCCTCAACTCGGGGACATGGCCCACATCCCAGGCATGTGCCCTGACCAGGAACTGAACTGGTGATCTTTTGGTTCACAGGCCAGCACTCAATCCATTGAGCTTAATCTTAATGAATTTTGAGTTTGATTTAACCTCTTCAGATTTTAATAAAGTATAGAGAATTTATAATTAAAAAATTGCGTAGTGTTTAAATGGCTTTTTTGGGGAAAAAAGAAATTTATGTAATTTTAAGACATCAGCAGGTGGTGTTTAATATTCTGAGGATCCACATTTGTGAGTTTTCTAACTATACTGGATATAGGAAGATATATAACAATGGCAATTAAGATATATAGTTCACTTAGCAATAACTAAGTCAGTCAAACTGATTTTATTACTATGCAGTAATAATGCTCTTATAGTTTTATTAGTAATGCTTTATTATTGCATATATTCTAGTAAATAATTTTTAATTCTTTAAAGTATTTTTTCCATATATATAAGGTCAAGTTTAGTGATTAGATATCTCATGTTATCAATTAAGAACTTTCAGTTCTCGTAAACTAGTCATTGGTGTTCTGAGAAGCTGGATATCAGCGTGCTTTAATTTTAAAAGTCCTTGTTCTCATAGTGCAGCCCAGTAAATTTTACCAAATTTCAGAGCTCTAACTGGCTAAAATATACTGTGTTTGTTCTTTTCTTTAAGTTCTAAATAATCTCATCAACTGGTAATGGTTAAAGATGTGAACACAAGGAATATTGCATTTTGGCAGTGCCTGTAATGCAGTGTAGGGGCCCTGTGAGCTCATATTTATTGTCGATGGCTTTCTTTGTCAGTAAGCACTAATGGCGTTTGCAGAGGTGAGTAAGACTAGTTTCTGACCGTGGGGAATGTCACCATGTGGTCTACAGCCCATCTGTAGCAGACTGACCCCGACTCTGCTAAGTTCAGACTCCTTTTGTTGGCAGTTGGACATGTTAGTCTGTATTAGCTATTTTTTTTTTTATTTTGGTGGGATATATGCTAATATTAAATATCTTAGGTAGCAAAACACTGGGTCAAGTAGGCTTCATCTTTAGATCTCTTGATGGGTTTCTTTGCTTTAAGCCATGATTTACCTTTCTTATTGTCTTTCTCCCTTCTTTCCACAGGAAAGCTAGCTACATTTACTTGAAATAAAATTTCTTTTTCTTTTTGTTTAAGCCATTTAAATGAATTTTCTCCAAATTCATACTTTTAACATTAGATATCTCATTTCTTTTTTAAACGGCCATTGTAGTTCAGTATATTTTGGCTATAAAAAGGATATTTTAGGTTTTCTTACCTTCTCTCCCGACCTACATGTTAGTTCCCAAAGGAAAGGATTGCATTTTATCACTCCTTATAAACCCCAAGGCATATTATAGAGTGCCTAGTATATAACAGGTCTTTAATAAATGTTGAATGCATTCTTTAAATAAAGTCAAAATTGTTTTGAAATTCTTTTTCATAGAAAGGGTAACCCAAATGACCACAAAAAGGTTTAAAATATCTTGTGTAAATATTTTTGGCTTTTGCTTAATCTATTAAATTCCACATCATTGTTAAAAAGGTGGCCACACTTACAATAAGCCAAGTTCTGTTACACTGGTAACTGAAAGTTTATGAGCGCTTTAGTTGAGAACATTCCCATTAGTGGGAATGTTTAGATACATATGCCTTCATTGTTATCTTTACTCTCTGTGATTGTTAAAATGGTAATGCTGTTACTTTCTTCGGTCTCCAAATTAGTTGATATTTATTTACCCATGCCATCAATATTTCTTTCTTTTAAAAAAATTATTTATTTATTTGTTTATTTTTAGAGAGAGAGGAAAGGAGGGAGAGAAACAATGTGTGAGAGATATACCCACCAGTTCCCTATCGCATGCCCTCACCTGGGGACCTGGCCCACAACCCAGGCATGTGCCCTGACCAGGAACCAAACTGGTGACCTCTTGGTTCACAGGCCAGTGCTCAGTCCACTGAGCTACATCAGCTAAGGCTCACCAATATTCTTTCATTAAAACATTTATTTGTTTGTTCATTTACTCATTTATTTAGATTTAACAGCTTTATTGTGGCAAGACATTTGATAAGTAAATGCATTTCCTGGCCCAAAAGCTTGTAATCCAGTGTGTTATCTCTAAAAACGTGAGACGTGGATCCTTGCAGTTCCTGCAAGGTCAGAACTCTTTATCATCTTAAGATGCTCGTATTTTCCTTGTTAATTGTGTTGGTATTTGCTCTGATAGTGCAGAAGCAGCGGTAGGTAAAACTGCTGATCCAGCATGAATCAGTGCTGTGGCAACAAACTGTACTAGTATCTTTGCATTCTTCACCACAACAAACTCAATTTAAAAAAAAATGGGAGAACTGTAATGGCATAATCAATAAAATAAAAAAATTAAAAAATTAAAAAAAAACACTAGTTTTGCTTAACGTCCTTGATGAAGCAGTAGAGATTGTTTATTAAGTCTCTACCTTTATCATTGCTTTTCCCAGTGGGAAATACATATGAAACACTTGTGTTATTTTTTGAAGTGTGATTGTTGTCTCAAGGAAAAGTATTTGTTCAGTTTTATGAGCTGAAGTAGCCTCTTTTGCATGTACATTTTTAATTCAAAGAACTGACAAGCTAAAGCTATCAGAATTGGGTATTTTGCAGACATTTTCTTGAAAATGAACAAAGTAAACATGTCACATCAAGGGAAATAACGGTCAAAATTTGTCTCCAATGATAGTTTGAGCTTTCAAGCAAAAATCCTGAATTTCGAAAAACTTGTATCTGTCATGGTGAATTTGAGAAAGCTTCCCAATTCTTAGAGACTTTTTGATGAGGTCAGTTGTGATATTAACAAATGTGATTTTTTATTATTGTGTAATGAAATATATATGAGCATTTGGAAGATTTTATAAATCAGTGAACTAGTATTCTTCATATGACCAATGCATGATGTTACAAAATTGTACATGGGTTAAAAGATCCTTTACAGGTGTAGGACCAATAGAGTTTACTTGAAAGTTCATTGCTATAGTTTCATATTCTGTATTGCAACTAAGTTTTATTAGAGTATCAAAGAACAAAGTTCATAATTACCTGAATAGACTATAAAAATACTCCCCTTTTCAGCTATCTATCAAACCTGATTTTCTTCATAATATTTCAGCCAGACAGCATATCACAACCCATTGAATGTAGAAGCAGATATGAGAACCAACTGCATTTTAACAGGCCAATTATTCAATAGTTTTGTAAAACACTGCCACTTTACTATTTTTGAAGATACAGTTTTTTTCATCAAAATGTTATTTATATTAACTTATAATGAATTATTGTCATGCTGAATCAATGTTTGTTTTAAAAATTAACTCAGCTTTAATTTCTTATGCTATAAGTACTGATAAAAAAACCATATTAGAAAAGGCTTTTGGAGTGCTCAGTAATTTTTAAGGGTACTCAAATATAGGGTGTTTGAATATAATGATAACTTGAATATGATAATAACTGAGAATTATATAAAATTTTTTGTGTTGAGAAAAGGGAGGAAGTTTGTCTCTTGCTGAGAGAAAACCGAGAAGACTTAATGAAGTACGGATTAGTGTGGAGAGAGGGACAGGATGAAAGAACAGGAGGATGTTTGAGATAGCATCAAACAAACACTGTTCTTCTAAAAATTATGTAGAGCCCTGACTGGTGTGGCTCAGTTGGTTGGACACTTCTGCAAGGTGAAAGGGTTGCTGGTTCGATTCCCAGTCAGGACACATGCTGGGTTGAGGGTTCATTCAGTCCTGATTGGGGCATGTACAAGAGGCATCTAATCACTGTTTCTCACATTGATGTTTCTCTCCCTCTCTTTCTGCCTTCCCCTCTCTCCCCTCTCTCTAAAAATAAATAAATAAAATCTTAAAAACATTATGTAGATATAGATATACCTATATAAGTTAGGCATATATAACAGTATTGTTAATAGCATTTCTCTTCAGTGCTTGGTGAATTGATACATAGGGAGTGAGGGCTGACCATTTTCAGAGAATCAGACTTCTTTGTAATTATTTTTTCCCTGCCCATCGTTTATCCATTCAAACAAGGCTTGGGAATTCGTTGACTAAATGCAAAGAGCTAATGTTTCTCTTTGCATCTGTAGTTGCAAATAGATAACATGAACGTTGTTTTTATTGGCTCTATTTTATGTGAAATCTCATGATGGAATTTTTTTTTAATGAAAGTTTCTATGTGTTTGTCTGTTCCTGTGTGCATTTATGGTCTTCTGCGTTCTCTCTTTTTCTTTTCTTTCTGGTTGTATTTCTTTCTCTTTGGCTTTTATACTCAACTTGCTTATTGTGCCTATAGTTGATTCTCTGATTCTCTCTTTTTCTCATTTTTGTTTTTTTTATCCTTTCATTATAGAACTAGACTAGATCAACTTACTTATTATGTATATATTAGATGGGCTATCTTCCCCTATTTCTTAACATAAAAATTTGAGTAACAATGTATTTTACACTTATTTCAATGAATATTCCCAGGGAAAAAAATAACATTCTCATCAACAACAAACCTTGATTTATGTATATGTGAGTATGTATACACATATGTATACACACACATATGTGTACACACACACACACACACACACACACACACACACACCTTTTCCCTTAGGGCTAGAAGCTTGAGATTTTTCTCAGAACTAAAGTTGTTTATTCAGGGAGTCCATTTAGATTCCTTAATGTTTTATTGGGTTGGCCAAAAAGTCTGTTTTGTTTTTCCTGTAAAATAAAAAAATAAAGACACATTTTTCATTTTCACCAATAACTTTATTGATTTAGATACTTTGAGTATGTTAGCTCTCTCCTCTATTGGCTTCTAGCGGGTAGAGGCCAGGGGTGCTGCCAAACATCTTCCAGTGCATAAGGCAGCCCCACAGCGAAGAATTACTGGGCCAAAAGGTCAGTGGTACCAAGGATAGTGCAAACCGCTTTTGAAACATTTGATCAGTCACAGCACCTTCTCCTTACACTGCACAAATCATTTTTGTTTTTCAGTTGTATTTTTATTTTTCTTGAAATAATAAAGCATAATATACCCAAAATGTTGTGTATCTTCTTCTATCCTCAGTATTAAAATGGCTGCACAAAAATTTACCAATTGATAAGTTTTTTAAAAAATGCATGCTGATATGACATCTGTCACAATACAATCTAACAAAATTATTTTGAATGAAGTTAAAGATAACTAAGCATTATTAGAGCCATCGTATGGAATAAACTAAATGAACTTTTTGGCTAATACAACATATACTTAGTAGATCTCTTTTGAGGATTCTATTACTAGAAATTGAATGTGACATTTGGATTCATTAAGAAAATATAGGCACTGATTTCTTGATTTTAGTAGAACCCCCTTTTTGTCTGGTGCTGTTAGGATCTGTAGTCATTTACCTGATTAAAATTGGAGAAACATGAAAAGTAATGTATATGAACATTAATCATTTTAATGTCAGTCATGTCTTAAGTTAATATATACGAATACTTATTTGCCAATATTTTGGTGGAAGATCAGGACCCTTTTATCAGTGTCTCCTGATTGAAGTATTTCATACTTCATCTGTCTTTCATAAGATGATGAAAATCATCTTATCCCTCCCTCCTCCTCCCCCCAGTGTTAGTCTTATACAGTTGGCTTGCCTACAGCTAATTTGGCGACAGCTTTCAGCAACTCATGTCACAGCTCCATCTTTTTAAATCACTTCATTGGTTTACTTAATACTTAATGATATTAAGTATTACAATAAGAAGTACAACTGGCAAGATTAGCTTCGGAATATATATAGTATATACTTCAACTGATTAAAGCAGAAGTGTGTGGTTTAATTTGAGAGTGGACTACTCATGAGCATTTAGTATTCTGTAGCATCACCACATTTTATAAAACAAATTGAAAAGCATTGGTCATTTTACTTAGAGAGTTAAATAAAGGTTTGTTAAAATTTTGAGTCCATACAATGTCCCTGGACAGAAAATTAAAAGCTTAAAGGAGTGAGTAAATATATGCTCTCTTTTCCCCTTTTCTGTTTTCTTTGGGGCTGCCGTCATCCCAAGGGAATTTTTTGGTTTTCAGCACTTAGCCCCACACTGAACAGGAACATGTAGGCAGGACAATTTTGATGAGTGAGGCAAAAGGGAAGAAACAAATGCCAAAAAAAGAGTTTGATTATGGGAGGTGGTAGTCAATGAAGAAGAGGATGTGGGAGAGGTGTGTGAGGAGTAGCTGGAGGGAATGTGGGGGAGAGTCAGTGTTTCTAACAGATTTGGCAGTTTTTTATATGACATTCCTCCCTTGAGACTTGTACCTTTTCTCATGAATTTTATATTAATGAGCATAATAAATGTATATATTTAGCTAATGTGGAAACAAATGTTTCTCTTTCTGGAGTGGATTGACTTAACATGTTGTTTATTATAAACATAAATAAATTATAAAATTACAGTGGTAGCCTTCTTATTTTATAATTCTCTTTAAAATCTGTTGTTAGAAGAATGATTTTGCACAAAATGTGTGAAAGATCAAGGAATATGGTGCAACTAATGGTTGTTTATAATTTGATTTGCAAATTGAAACAATATATTAGTTTGTCTACTGAATAAAATTGAGCTTATTTTTCTTTCTGTAGCATATTAATTGTATTATAGTATGCCACAGCCACTTTCAGTGCAATCTTCCTAGTCTTAGAACAGCAGCCAATTCCAGGAATTAAGAGAATTAAGTTACTTTGCCTGGTGGCATAAAACATACCCAAGGTATTAAATCATTGGCTTGTCTATTTGGGACCCAATCAGAAATAAAGTTTAGAGATAAAAGTTTATTTGCATATTGTTCACATTTATTCATATTTTACCAGGTATATTTTTCTTCTGTCTGATTCATATAATCCTTTTTGAAACAGATTTTCAATAGCAGTTGTGTCCAGAGGTATAGAATTTTAATAAAGTTTAGGATAAAGACTAAATTCAGGATTCTACTACAATAATTCGGTGATATTGGCTATGAAAATATTTTGTTCTGTGTTTGGACTGTTTAAGCAAAAATTAAAAAGACTGTGGTACCTTAACAGATGAGTGTGCAGTATAATATTGTTTTTGAAGGATTTATTAATCTGTTTTGTCAAGTAATATAAGAAACCAGTTTGGAAGGAGGAGAAATGATAATCTTATTTGAACTTTAGTATTTAAAAAATTAGTTTTGTTTTTTTTTTTTGTATTCAAAATGATAAAAACCAAGATGAGGTGATAATACGAGAACCTTTTGATTGTGTTTAGGTGGGATTTGGTCATCCATTATAGATGACATTAGTACTGTGTTGCTATAGTTTCATGAGATTTTTGGAAAAAATTGTTTTAACTTTTTGTTTCCCAGCTGTGAAGATCTTGCAGAAATTTTTGCCTCTCTGTTCCTGTTATTGCTATTAAGCTGCAAGAGTGTGGGACAACATCTTAGGCTTGTAGAATCTCTGATCTAAAATGTGCCAAGAATCAGGGGATGAGAATTGCCCTAGAATAAGTAGAAGTACACCAGAGAACTAACAGTCCTTAGGATCTCTGGCAAGTATGAAAAGGAATAAAGATAAAGAATGCAGTGATTAACTAGCAGTAACTTATTTATAACATGAAACAGGCTTGATACTAATCTTCAAAAAATTTAAACGTATTTCTTCTAAATGAGAATTTGAAGAGATTCCCTTGAATATTCAGTGTTAGGGCCTTTTGTGGCATACCTAATACAGAGCACCACTGTGTTATACCTGGTTTTGATCCATACTTGAAAGATCTCATTGCAGCCTTTGAAAATAATGCTTAAAGAATGTTGCAGCTAGAAGGACCTAAAAGATTATCTAGGCCAGAATTTTCCAATATGGTGTTATGTCAGGATTTGACAATATGTCCCCAGGCTCCTACCCCAGACCTATTGAATTAGAATCAGTGTGGGTGAGACCCAGGATTCTGTATTTTAACAAGTCCTCCTGTGGTAGGCTGGCGGAGAGTGATTGGAAATCACTGCTTCGAGGCCATTGCTCTCATTTTCTAGATGAAAAATCTCAGGCCCAGAGGAGAAAAGTGACATGTCAATCTATATTCAGTTTGGCCCTCTTCTGTGCGTGACAGCCCCAGTTTACAGAGTATTTTGAGGTCAGATCACTGTAGCTGTAGGACTCTTAAGTTTGTGGGCCATTTTCAAATACTGTTAAGACTAGCATTTCTGCATGTGACCCTTGAAGACATTGTTCTGGCACACAATGTTTCTGGAGCTGTAGCAGACAGACACTGAATCCTTTGCAGGAGAAGGATTCAAGAATCTCCATCACATTCATATCCTGTGAGTGAGCACAGTTAGATACTTTAGGGAGTTGTAGAGATATCATCAGAAACTAGCTCCAAATAAAAACTTGCAAGTGAAGTATCATATAGATGACTGTTAGCAAAATGATACTTTGGTTAAAAAAATTTTGTTAAGGTATAATTGACATTTAAAATGAACAATTTGATAAATTTTTATATTAATATGCACAAAGGAAGACATCAGCATAATCAGATATTGGACAAATCCAAAGTCATCCAAAGTTCCCTTAGTGATCCTTACCTTCTGCCTCTCAGATACCCTTCCTTCTCTATCCCCAAGGACCCACTCCCTGCTGCCACAGGAGGTTGCTTTTGCATTTTCTAAAATTAGTTTTATTGGTTTTCTCAAAGGACCAGCTTTTATTTAGGGTGGGGGGGTTTGATTTTTTTAAAAAGACTTTTATTTATGTATTTTTAGAGAGAAAGGAAGGGAGAGAAACATTGATGTGCAAGAGAAATTAGATTGGTTGCCTTTCGCTCACCCCCAATTGGGGACCTGGCCTGCAACCCAGATATGTGCCCTCACTAGGAATTGAACCAGCAACGTTTCTAGTGGTTCGTTCATAGGATGAATCCACTGAGCCACACCAGCCAGGGCTGATTTTTTTTTCCTAATTTTTTTTTGTTTTCTTTTTAGCTGTGATCTTTATTATTTTCTTTTTTTCTGTTACAATGGATATTATTTGCTTTTGTTGGTCTGGTTTCTTAAGGTGTAAGCTAAGGTGGTTAATTTGAAACTATTCTTTTAGTGCTATTAATTAATTTCCCCCGACTGCTGTTCTAGCAGCATCCCATAAATTTTGGCATGCTGCATCTTCATTTGCTCTCTCCGTTCCAAATATATTCTGATTTACTTTGTGATTTCTTCTTTGACCCATGGGTTATTTAGAAGTGTGTTACTTAATTTCCATACATTTTAGAGCTCTCCAGAGAGCTCTGTGTTGTTGATTTCTAATTTAGTGCATGCGTTCAAATAATATAGTGTGTATGGCTTGAATCTTTTTAAGTTTTTTGAAACTTGTTTTCTAGCCCAGAATATGGTCTCTCTTGGTAAATGTTCTAAAAAAAAATGTCATTTAGGTCAAATTTGGAAACATTTCAACCATTATTCAATTTTTTTTGTCTCCTTTTTTTGGATACTCCAATTACATGTGTTAAATTACTTTAAATTGTCCCACAGCTTACTAATTTTTTTTTACTACTTTTCTTTTTTCTTTCTTTGTTTTTAGGTAGTTCTTATTGGCTGTCTCTTCAGGTTCAGTGATCTTTTCTTCTGCAACATCTAATCTGCCATTAATTCTATCCAGTGTATTTTGAATCTGAGATGCTGTGGCTTTCATCTGTAGAAGTTTGATTTGGATCTTTTTAAAAAATATCTTTTTTGTGTGTACTTAATTTTTTGTAAATAGGTAATACAGTGATTACATCTGTCTTAATGTTCTTGTCTCCTAATTTTAACATCTCTGTCTGGGTTGGTTTCAGTTGACTGGTTTTTCTCATTATGAGTCATTTTCCTGCTTCTTTGCATACCTTCCAGTCTTTGATTAGATTCCAGACATTAATTTTAACTTGTTCAGTGCTGATTATTTTTATACTCCTATCAATATTCTTCACCTTTATTCTGGGACAAAATTAAGTTAACAATTGTTCAATCCTTTTGGGTCTTGCTTTTAAGATTTGTTAGGTGGGAACAGAGGAGTGTTTTATTTGGCTGATTATTCTCCACTGCTGAGGCAAGACCCTTCTGAGTGCCCTACCTAATTCCCCATGAAGAAGGAGATTTTTGCAGTCTGACTGGTGGAAACAGACACTATTCCCATTCCTGGGTGATTCTGCCTAGTCCTTTTGGGAGATTCTTTGCCTGGCCTAAGGTAGTTTTCTTACACATGTGCTGGACACTCTGCTAAATACTCAGTGGGTTGGGCCCCGTGAAAATTCATGTGATTCTTCATATCCCTTTTGTTATTCTATCTTTCAGATTTCTCTGCCTTGGTGTCCCTGGGCTCTCAGCTCTTTTAAACTGTTAACATTTGTCAGGGTCTGCCTGGACTCCTACTCCCTGTACTGTGGTCTGGAAACTCTGGCAACAAGCCGAGGCAGTGCTAGGGCTCACCTACCAATCTCTCAGTGATTTTATTGTCCTTTTATTGCCTGATATCTAGTGCCTTAAAGAACATCATTTGGTATACACTATTTTTTTAGAGGGGGATTTCGGTGGTTTTAGGTGGACTGGTAAATCATATCCCTGTTACTTTATCTTAGTCGGAGGTAGAAGTCTGATACTCTTGATTTGTGTCTAATAAGTTTTTGAGGCTGGACTTTGAGTTCTAGACCACATGAGACTATTTTGCCTGTATCCCTAAATGTTCGTGTATTTGGATGCTAAAAAGTTTAGTTTTAAGTTTGCTTGTTGGGGAAATGAGTTCATTTTACATTTGGAATTTCCTTATGTCCTCCATGATGTGTAGCTAGTAAAATGAACTGCATAAACAAAGTACTCAGTATGTATTTGTGAACTCAGCTGGTTAATAAATGAATTTTAAAGGGCTAGGACCCTTCTTGTATCCCAAGACATTATTCTAATCCTGTACACCCTATGTAGTAATTCTTGAACTGTTGAAAGATCTCCTAATGTAAGTTCATGTAGTCGTGTTAAACAGTCATCTTGACAGTAAATGAACCGGAAAGTCTTAACTGTAAGTTCCTCTGTTCATCAGGAAACAAAATACAAGGGTTATAGTCAAGATGCTACCTAAGGTAGTCTTAAAAATGTCTAGGTCTACTACGATATAATGTTTCTTATCTTCTTTTTGAGATTTGTTATCAACCCAAGGGAACCATTCCATTGATGCCAGGGAGGAAGTTATTTGTTGACTAAAATTCTGGCATAAGTTCTTTCTAAGAATGCACAAATATTTTGTTATGAGAATGGGATCAGCTGTTTTACTAGGGGACCTACCTGAAGGGGTTAATTGTCATCCTGAGAGATGCTTGGAAGACTGAGAGACTCTTACCTATTTTGCCAGCTAGGCGTCTGCCAGCTCCTCAGACCTAGGTGGAGCTCCAGTGGGATTTGACTGTGGATGCTTGATCTTAACTCTTATTCCTGTGGTTCTGTAATTTAACAGTCTTCCAGAAATTCCTTAATATAAATTTGGTATTTTATCATTGTCTAGTGACTTTTGTAACATAAGATTATTGTTTCTAAAGAGTGTTTTTATTGCGTGTATGTACTAGCATTCCTTTGGATACAAAATAGAGTGTTAAGAAAACTTTAGGATTCTGAATCTCATTTCTTACTAATTTTAATTATTGCTGTATTCTTTTTTAAAAAATTTGAGGCAGTGGAATATGGCACAGAAGTCGTTATGGCCCTGATCCTGTCAGTTTGTATTGTTTTGCCTGCTGGGTACGCTGTTAACGTTACCTTTCTTGCCAAGTTCAACAGATTTATTGGTGATAGCAGTTTCTCCCTTGGTGTTTGTTTGTCAGCCAAATATATAAATTTGTAATGTTGAGCAATTGGTAAATTAAGAATTAATTTAATGTGTTTATTAGACAAATTAAAAAAAGCTTTCAATTTAACATTTTAATGGAATTATCCAAATTAAATCACATTAAGTGTGCATATAACTTTGCCAGTTCTTTTTAATTAGGGTCTATTTTTACCTGAAGTGAAAAGTTTAAAGATTTTATTTATTTTTATTTTTAGACAGAGGGGAAGGGAGGGAGAAAGAGAGACAGAATCATCAATGTGTGGTTGCCTCTCACATGGCCCCCACTGGGGACCTGGCCCGCAACCCAGGCATGTGCCCTGACTGGGAATCGAACTGGTTACAGTTTGGTTCAGAGCTCGAGCTCAATCCACTGAGCTACACCAGCCAGGGCTGAAGTGAGAAGTTTAATCTGGCCAATCACCTTTGCCAAGAACCCAGCACATATTTTTCATCTGTTGTCTTATAAACACGGCTTTGATAGAGGTGTGTGCACCTTTTAAAAAAATTAAATCTCAGAGGTGCCTACCACTTTTTTTCTTAAGCAAAAATAAAACCTCTAAAACAAAATACTTAAGAGGAAGAGGAGGTACTTAATTCTAAAATTTAAGAAATAAATGTTAACCAGTGTCACATAGGTCTGACTTAATTATGGTGTGAGATGTTTATTAAAAATGAATTTCTGAGATTACAGAATCTCAGGGATGAAAAATGTTTAGAAATTATCTAATGCTATAATGTTTAATGTTTTAAACATAGATGTGATATTACTGAAATGGTTATTTAGGAAACTGTCTTTTGAAGGATACAAGCTAAAATATTTCATATATAGTCCTTGTTAGAAATGGAATGGACCTGATTGACTTCTGGCCAAAATAGAGGCTTAGGTAGATACACTGTGCCTCTTCACACAGCCAAAAGAAGGACAACAGCAAATTTAAAAACAGAAAACAACCAAAACTGCCAGAAAGTCAAACTGTATGGAAATCCAACAATCAAGGAGTTAAAGAAGAAACATTCATCCAGACTGGTAGGAGGGGTGGAGTTGGGCAGCTGGGTGGAGAGGATGTGCAGCTAGGCAGCAGCGGCTGGAGGACCAGGGTGGTCCCACTTTTGCATGTGGATAAAACGGGGAGAACAACTGAGGAACAAAACAGACAGCACAACCCAGGGCTCCAGTGTGGGGGGGAAATAAAGCCTCAAAACCTCTGACTGAAAAAACCTGTGGGAATTGAGGTGGCAGGAGAAACTCACAGCCTCACAGGAGTTATTAGAGAGACCCACAGGGTCCTAGAATGTACACAAAACCCCCACCCAGGAATCAGCACCAGAAAGGCCCAAGTCGTTTGTGGGTAGCGGAGGAAGTGACTGAAAACTGGCAGACAGCTGAACAAGCTGCATTGTTCCCTCTGACCCCTCCCCCACAAACAGCATCACAACATAGTGATGTGGGTTGCTCCACCTTGGTGAATACCTAAGGCTCCGCCCCTTACTATTTAACAGCTGTGCTGAGACTAAAAAAAATGACCCAAATGAAAGAACAGATAAGCTCCAGAAAAAATACAAATAAATGATGAAGAGATAGCCAGCCTGTCATATGCATTGTTCAAAACTGTGGTAATCAGGATGCTTACAGAATTGGTTGAATATGGTCACAAAATAGAGGAAAAGTGAAGGCTGTGAAAAGTGAAATAAAGGAAAATGCACAGGGAACCAACAGTGAAGGTAAGGAAACCAGGACTCAAATCAATGGTTTAGAGCCGAAGGAAGAAATAAATATTCAACCAGAACAGAATGTAGAAACAAAAATTCATAAAAATGAGATGCTTAGGAACCTCTGGGACAACTTTCAGCATTCCAACATCTGAATCATAGGGGTGCCAGAGAAGAAGAGGAAGAGCAAGAAATTAAAAACTTCTTTGAAAAAATAATGAAGGAGAACTTACCCAATCTGGCAAAGAAAATAGATTTCCAGGAAGTCCAGGAAGCTCAGAGAGTCCCAAAGAAGGTGGACCCAAGCAGGCACACACCAAAGCACATCATAATTACATTAGCCAAGATTAAAGATAAGGAGAGAATCTTAAAAACAGCAAGAAAAAAGGAGACAGTTACCTACAAAGGAGTTCCCATAAAACTGTCAGCTGACTTCTCAAAAGAAACCTTTCAGGCAAGAAGGGTCTGGAAAGAAGTATTCCAAGTCATGAAAGGCAAGGACCTACATCCAAAGATTACTCCATCCAGCAAGGCTTTCACTTAGAATGGAAGGGCAGATAAAGTGCTTCCCAGACAAGGTAAAGTTAAAGGAGTTCATCATCACCAAGCCCTTATTATATGAAATGTTAAAGAGACTTATCTAGGAAAAAGATGATCAAAACTATGAACAGTAAAATGACAACAAACTCACAACTATCAGCAACCAAACCTAAAAAAGACAAAACAAAAACAAACTAAGCAAAACAACTAGAGTAGAAAGAGAATCACAGAAATTGAGATCACATGGAGGGTTTCAGCGGGGGAGTGGGGAGAATGGGGGAAAAGATACAGGGAATTAAGCATAAATGCTAGGTACAAAATAGACGGGGAGGTTAAGAATAGGATAGGAAATATAGAACTTATATGTACGACCCATGGACATGACTGAGGGAATGCTGGTAGGAAGGGGGATGCAGGGCGGAGGGGAATACAGAGCGGGGAATGGGACAACTGTAATAGCATCATCAATAAAATATATTTAAAAGAAAAAAAATAGAGTGGAGGTAAATTGTTGGTAGTGGAATCAGGCAACACAATACAACTCTGACATTTCCTATTCCTGTTGAGTTGTTAGCATGTTGTAAAGTCTGCTGCACTTAAGGGGTGTGAAATCAGTAATACACAGAATTGTGAAGTTAATGCAAGTCCCTTTTTGGCATCTTCTTTAGAGAACTTTACTTTTTTTTGTTTGTTTGTTTGATTCAGTGCCTGAATCAGAGGACCTTGAATTAATAGGCTTTACCAATGTCATAGTTTATAATGGGTACCTTTTCCAATATTACTTATATTTGACTCATAGGAATGAAATTTTGGGTGGAAAAAACTATCTTGGGGTAGATAACTTTCTATTATCTTTTAACTCATACTGGTGAATTGCTATTTACCCTGTTGGTGAGGTTCATCTGGTTGATTACAAAATTTATTAAGTAAAAGACATTTGTACAGTTACTTAGTGATAAGTGATACTTACACTTTGAGCCTTATGCCTTAGGTTCTAATGTGTCTTCTGTGTCAAATTCTCAGTTGAAGTACAAAATGGAGATAAGAGGCAGAATATATAGAAAACAAGGGATGTGTATATCTGTAGTTTTCCCTGATTTGCCTTTCTCTTTCTTATATTCTCATGGAAGTATCATTTCTGTACAGATGATTTTAAAGTTTGAGATACCAGTCATGACCCTCTAATTGGGCCTTTGGAGTTGCCCTGTTTGGATGTCTTATAGTCTTCACGAATTTAGCTGAACTTACTGTCTTTCCTCTTAAAATGGTCTTACAGTGCAGTGTCCTAAATGTGTCAGTGATACATCTTACTAGTCACTTAGGAAAATCATAAGTTGTTATACACATTGATGAAAATGTTTTAATAGTATTTATTAATTCAGTAACCATTTATTGAAAAACTACTATATACAAGGAATTGGAGGTGTACAGATAAAGAAGATACCTATTTTGTCAAGGAATTTATAATCCTGTTAGATGGAGACAAGTGAAAAATGGTGTAACTGGTTACGAAGCACTGTGGTTAATAAACACAGCATGTGTAGGATGTGAGGGCAGAGAGGGAGGCGCCTTCCTGAGGATGCTGTGCGGCGAGGAAAAAGGGGGAGGCTTGAGTTACGATTTTGAAGATCCCACAACAGTAAAACAATGTAAACTTGGGAGAAATGTTGAAAGACATAACTTTTTCAGGAAGTAATTTCACAATATATGAAACTTTGAAGAATGACCGATTCTTTTGATTCAGCAATCTAAGGAAATTATTGAAATAAGAGGGAAAAATTTACATGTAAAGGATTTTTTAAATAAGTCTTTTCTAATTGTAGTTTTAAGAAATAGCAAAGACCTTGTGTACTATTTCCCAGTTTCCCCCAGTGGTAACATCTTGGAAAACTGCAATGCAATATCAAAACCAGGGTACTGATATTGATACAATCACGATATAGAACAGTTTTATCATGGCAAAAACCCCTCCTCATGTTGCCTTTTTATAGCGCTTCTTTAACCCTCCACCGCTGACTCCTGGCAACCACTAATCTGCTCTACATTTCTGTAATTTTGTAAGTTCAAGAACATTATGTAAATGGAGTCATACTGTGTTTGACCTTTCAGGATTGGCTTTTTCTAATCTCTGGAGATTCATCCACATTGTTGTGTGTAGTATTGGCTCGTTCCTTTTTGTTGCTGAGTTGTATCACGTGACATGGACAAATACAGTTTGTTTGACCATCCACCTGTTGGGGGACAGCTGGATTGTTTCTGGTTTTTGGCTCTTATGATTAAGGCTGCTACGAACATTCATGCATAGGTTTGTATGAACAGAGGTTCTCATTTTTCCGAGATAAATAAAATGCCCAGGAGTTCAGTAGCAGGGTTGTATAATAGTTGTATGCTCAATTTTTTAAAGTATGTTTTATTGATTATGCTATTACAGTTTTCCCATTTTTTCTCCCTTTATTT